>OY754951.1:6053199-6293060 GCA_963576515.1 Cryptocephalus primarius | reverse complement strand
TTGCCGAAAAATTCAAAGTCAAGAAACAGTACCTTTGTTGGTATATCTTTATGTAAAAGGGGACGCTGATTCCAACGCGCTTAGTTTCATGGCGATAGGACGAGTATTAAGGGAAATAGAGGCGACAATACATTTTGAAAAGTCCCTATACCACCACATTGAACGTTGCCGAAAAATTCAAAGTCAAGAACAGTACCTTTGTTGGTACATCTTTATGTAAAAGGGGACGCTGATTCCAACGCGCTTAGTTTCATGGCGATAGGACGAGTATTAAGGGAAATAAAGGCGACAAAACATTTTGAAAAGTCCCTATACCACCACATTGAACGTTGCCGAAAAATTCAAAGTCAAGAAACAGTACCTTTGTTGGTATATCTTTATGTAAAAGGGGACGCTGATTCCAACGCGCTTAGTTTCATGGCGATAGGACCAGTATTAAGGGAAATAGGGGCGACAAAACATTTTGAAAAGTCCCTATACCACCACATTGAACTTTGCGGAAAAATTCAAAGTCAAGAAACAGTACCTGTGTTAGTATATCTTTATGTAAAAGGGGACGCTGATTTCAACGCGCCTAGTTTCATGGCGATAGGACGAGTATTAAGGGAAATAGGGGCGATAAAACATTTTGAAAAGTTCCTATACTACCACATTGAACTTTGCCGAAAAATTCAAAGTCAAGAAACAGTACCTGTGTTGGTATATCATTGTGTAAAAGAGGACGCTGATTCCAACGCGCTTAGTTTCATGGCGATAGGACGAGTAATAAGGGAAAGAGAGGCGACAAAACATTGTGAAAAGTCCCTATACCACCACATTGAATTTTGCCGAAAAATTCAAAGTCAAGAAGCAGTACCTTTGTTGGTATATCATTATGTAAATAGGGACGCTGATTCCATCGCGCTTAGTTTTATGGCGATAGGACGAGTATTAAGGGAAATAGAGGCGACAAAACATTTTGAAAAGTCCCAATACGGTGCTCATTGAACTTTGCCGAAAAATTCATAGTCAAGAAACAGTACCTTTGTTGATATATCTTTATGTAAAAGGGGACGCTGATTCCAACGCGCTTAGTTTCATGGCGATAGGACGAGTATTAAGGGAAAGAGAGGCGACAAAACATTTTGAAAAGTCCCTATACCACCACATTGAACTTTGCCGAAAAATTCAAAGTCAAGAAACAGTACCTTTGTTGGTATATCTTTATGTAAAAGGGGACGCTGATTCCAACGCGCTTAGTTTCATGGCGATAGGACGAGTATTAAGGGAAATAGAGGCGACAAAACATTTTGAAAAGTCCCTATACCACCACATTGAACTTTGCCGAAAAATTCAAAGTCAAGAACAGTACCTTTGTTGGTACATCTTTATGTAAAAGTGGACGCTGATTCCAACGCGCTTAGTTTCTTGGCGATAGGACGAGTATTAAGGGAAAGAGAGGCGACAAAACATTTTGAAAAGTCCCTATACCACCACATTGAACGTTGCCGAAAAATTCAAAGTCAAGAAACAGTACCTTTGTTGGTATATCTTTATGTAAAAGGGGACGCTGATTCCAACGCGCTTAGTTTCATGGCGATAGGACGAGTATTAAGGGAAAGAGAGGCGACAATACATTTTGAAAATTCCCTATACCACCACATTGAACTTTGCCGAAAAATTCAAAGTCAAGAAACAGTACCTTTATTGGTATATCTTTATGTAAAAAGGGACGCTGATTCCAACGCGCTTAGTTTTATGGCGATAGGACGGGTATTAAGGGAAATAGAGGCGACAAAACATTTTGAAAAATCCCAATACGGTGCTCATTGAACTTTGCCGAAAAATTCATAGTCAAGAAACAGTACCTTTGTTGATATATCTTTATGTAAAAGGGGACGCTGATTCCAACGCGCTTAGTTTCATGGCGATAGGACGAGTATTAAGGGAAAGAGAGGCGACAAAACATTTTGAAAAGTCCCTATACCACCACATTGAACTTCGCCGAAAAATTCAAAGTCAAGAAGCAGTACCTTTGTTGGTATATCTTTATGTAAAAGGGGACGCTGATTCCAACGCGCTTAGTTTCATGGCGATAGGACGAGTATTAAGGGAAAGATAGGCGACAAACCATTTTGAAAAGTCCCTATACCACCACATTGAACTTTGCCGAAAAATTCAAAGTCAAGAAACAGTACCTTTGTTGGTATATCATTATGTAAATGGGGACGCTGATTCCATCGCGCTTAGTTTTATGGCGATAGGACGAGTATTAAGGGAAATAGAGGCGACAAAATATTTTGAAAAGTCCCAATACGGTGCTCATTGAACTTTGCCGAAAAATTCATAGTCAAGAAACAGTACCTTTGTTGATACATCTTTATGTAAAAGGGGACGCTGATTCCAACGCGCTTAGTTTCATGGCGATAGGACGAGTATTAAGGGAAAGAGAGGCGACAAAACATTTTGAAAAGTCCCTATACCACCACATTGAACTTTGCCGAAAAATTCAATTCAAAGTCAAGAAACGGTACCTTTGTTGGTATATCTTTATGTAAAAGGGGACGCTGATTCCAACGCGCTTAGTTTCATGGCGATAGGACGAGTATTAAGGGAAATAGAGGCGACAATACATTTTGAAAAGTCCCTATACCACCACATTGAACATTGCCGAAAAATTCAAAGTCAAGAACAGTACCTTTGTTGGTACATCTTTATGTAAAAGGGGACGCTGATTCCAACGCGCTTAGTTTCATGGCGATAGGACGAGTATTAAGGGAAATAGAGGCGACAAAACATTTTGAAAAGTCCCTATACCACCACATTGAACTTTGCCGAAAAATTCAAAGTCAAGAAACAGTACCTTTGTTGGTATATCTTTATGTAAAAGGGGACGCTGATTCCATCGCGCTTAGTTTCATGGCGATAGGACGAGTATTAAGGGAAATAGAGGCGACAAAACATTTTGAAAAGTCCCTATACCACCACATTGAACTTTGCCGAAAAATTCAAAGTCAAGAAACGGTACCTTTGTTGGTATATCTTTATGTAAAAGGGGACGCTGATTCCAACGCGCTTAGTTTCATGGCGATAGGACGAGTATTAAGGGAAATAGAGGCGACAATACATTTTGAAAAGTCCCTATACCACCACATTGAACATTGCCGAAAAATTCAAAGTCAAGAACAGTACCTTTGTTGGTACATCTTTATGTAAAAGGGGACGCTGATTCCAACGCGCTTAGTTTCATGGCGATAGGACGAGTATTAAGGGAAAGAGAGGCGACAAAACATTTTGAAAAGTCCCTATACCACCACATTGAACGTTGCCGAAAAATTCAAAGTCAAGAAACAGTACCTTTGTTGGTATATCTTTATGTCAAAGGGGACGCTGATTCCAACGCGCTTAGTTTCATGGCGATAGGACGAGTATTAAGGGAAATAGAAGCGATAAAACATTTTGAAAAGTCCCTATACCACCACATTGAACTTTGCCGAAAAATTCAAAGTCAAGAAACAGTACCTGTGTTGGTATATCTTTATGTAAAAGGGGACGCTGATTCCAACGCGCCTAGTTTCATGGCGATAGGACCAGTATTAAGGGAAATAGGGGCGACAAAACATTTTGAAAAGTCCCTATACCACCACATTGAACTTTGCCGAAAAATTCAAAGTCAAGAAACAGTACCTGTGTTGGTATATCTTTACGTAAAAGGGGCCGCTGATTTCAACGCGCCTAGTTTCATGGCGATAGGACGAGTATTAAGGGAAATAGGGGCGATAAAACATTTTGAAAAGTTCCTATACTACCACATTGAACTTTGCCGAAAAATTCAAAGTCAAGAAACAGTACCTGTGTTGGTATATCATTATGTAAAAGAGGACGCTGATTCCAACGCGCTTAGTTTCATGGCGATAGGACGAGTAATAAGGGAAAGAGAGGCGACAAAACTTTGTGAAAAGTCCCTATACCACCACATTGAATTTTGCCGAAAAATTCATAGTCAAGAAACAGTACCTTTGTTGATATATCTTTATGTAAAAGGGGACGCTGATTCCAACGCGCTTAGTTTCATGGCGATAGGACGAGTATTAAGGGAAAGAGAGGCGACAAAACATTTTGAAAAGTCCCTATGCCACCACATTGAACTTTGCCGAAAAATTCAAAGTCAAGAAACAGTACCTTTGTTGGTATATCTTTATGTAAAAGGGGACGCTGATTCCAACGCGCTTAGTTTCATGGCGATAGGACGAGTATTAAGGGAAATAGAGGCGACAAAACATTTTGAAAAGTCCCTATACCACCACATTGAACTTTGCCGAAAAATTCAAAGTCAAGAAACGGTACCTTTGTTGGTATATCTTTATGTAAAAGGGGACGCTGATTCCAACGCGCTTAGTTTCATGGCGATAGGACGAGTATTAAGGGAAATAGAGGCGACGATACATTTTGAAAAGTCCCTATACCACCACATTGAACATTGCCGAAAAATTCAAAGTCAAGAACAGTAACTTTGTTGGTCCATCTTTATGTAAAAGGGGACGCTGATTCCAACGCGCATAGTTTCATGGCGATAGGACGAGTATTAAGGGAAAGAGAGGCGACAAAACATTTTGAAAAGTCCCTATGCCACCTCATTGAACGTTGCCGAAAAATTCAAAGTCAAGAAACAGTACCTTTGTTGGTATATCTTTATGTAAAAGGGGACGCTGATTCCAACGCGCTTAGTTTCATGGCGATAGGACGAGTATTAAGGGAAAGAGAGGCGACAATACATTTTGAAAATTCCCTATACCACCACATTGAACTTTGCCGAAAAATTCAAAGTCAAGAAACAGTACCTTTGTTGGTATATCTTTATGTAAAAAGGGACGCTGATTCCAACGCGCTTAGTTTCATGGCGATAGGACGAGTATTAAGGGAAAGAGAGGCGACAAAACATTTGGAAAATCCCAATACGGTGCTCATTGAACTTTGCCGAAAAATTCATAGTCAAGAAACAGTACCTTTGTTGATATATCTTTATGTAAAAGGGGGCGCTGATTCCAACGCGCTTAGTTTCATGGCGATAGGACGAGTATTAAGGGAAATAGGGGCGACGAAACATTTTGAAAAGTCCCTATACCACCACATTGAACTTCGCCGAAAAATTCAAAGTCAAGAAACAGTACCTTTGTTGGTATATCTTTATGTAAAAGGGGACGCTGATTCCAACGCGCTTAGTTTCATGGCGATAGGACGAGTATTAAGGGAAAGAGAGGCGACAAAACATTTTGAAAAGTCCCTATACCACCACATTGAACGTTGCCGAAAAATTCAAAGTCAAGAAACAGTACCTTTGTTGGTATATCTTTATGTAAAAGGGGACGCTGATTCCAACGCGCTTAGTTTCATGGCGATAGGACGAGTATTAAGGGAAATAGAGGCGACAATACATTTTGAAAAGTCCCTATACCACCACATTGAACATTGCCGAAAAATTCAAAGTCAAGAACAGTACCTTTGTTGGTACATCTTTATGTAAAAGGGGACGCTGATTCCAACGCGCTTAGTTTCATGGCGATAGGACGAGTATTAAGGGAAAGAGAGGCGACAAAACATTTTGAAAAGTCCCTATACCACCACATTGAACGTTGCCGAAAAATTCAAAGTCAAGAAACAGTACCTTTGTTGGTATATCTTTATGTAAAAGGGGACGCTGATTCCAACGCGCTTAGTTTTATGGCGATAGGACGGGTATTAAGGGAAATAGAGGCGACAAAACATTTTGAAAAATCCCAATACGGTGCTCATTGAACTTTGCCGAAAAATTCATAGTCAAGAAACAGTACCTTTGTTGATATATCTTTATGTAAAAGGGGACGCTGATTCCAACGCGCTTAGTTTCATGGCGATCGGACGAGTATTAAGGGAAAGAGAGGCGACAAAACATTTTGAAAAGTCCCTATACCACCACATTGAACTTTGCCGAAAAATTCAAAGTCAAGAAACAGTACTTTTGTTGGTATATCTTTATGTAAAAGGGGACGCTGATTCCAACGCGCTTAGTTTCATGGCGATAGGACGAGTATTAAGGGAAATAGAGGCGACAAAACATTTTGAAAAGTCCCTATACCACCACATTGAACTTTGCCGAAAAATTCAAAGTCAAGAAACGGTACCTTTGTTGGTATATCTTTATGTAAAAGGTGACGCTGATTCCAACGCGCTTAGTTTCATGACGATAGGACGAGTATTAAGGGAAATAGAGGCGACAATACATTTTGAAAAGTCCCTATACCACCACATTGAACATTGCCGAAAAATTCAAAGTCAAGAACAGTACCTTTGTTGGTACATCTTTATGTAAAAGGGGACGCTGATTCCAACGCGCTTAGTTTCATGGCGATAGGACGAGTATTAAGGGAAAGAGAGGCGACAAAACATTTTGAAAAGTCCCTATACCACCACATTGAACGTTGCCGAAAAATTCAAAGTCAAGAAACAGTACCTTTGTTGGTATATCTTTATGTAAAAGGGGACGCTGATTCCAACGCGCTTAGTTTCATGGCGATAGGACGAGTATTAAGGGAAAGAGAGGCGACAATACATTTTGAAAATTCCCTATACCACCACATTGAACTTTGCCGAAAAATTCAAAGTCAAGAAACAGTACCTTTGTTGGTATATCTTTATGTAAAAAGGGACGCTGATTCCAACGCGCTTAGTTTTATGGCGATAGGACGGGTATTAAGGGAAATAGAGGCGACAAAACATTTTGAAAAATCCCAATACGGTGCTCATTGAACTTTGCCGAAAAATTCATAGTCAAGAAACAGTACCTTTGTTGGTATATCTTTATGTAAAAGGGGACGCTGATTCCAACGCGCTTAGTTTCATGGCGATAGGACGAGTATTAAGGGAAAGAGAGGCGACAATACATTTTGAAAATTCCCTATACCATCACATTGAACTTTGCCGAAAAATTCAAAGTCAAGAAACAGTACCTTTGTTGGTATATCTTTATGTAAAAAGGGACGTTGATTCCAACGCGCTTAGTTTTATGGCGATAGGACGGGTATTAAGGGAAATAGAGGCGACAAAACATTTTGAAAAATCCCAATACGGTGCTCATTGAACTTTGCCGAAAAATTCATAGTCAAGAAACAGTACCTTTGTTGATATATCTTTATGTAAAAGGGGACGCTGATTCCAACGCGCTTAGTTTCATGGCGATAGGACGAGTATTAAGGGAAAGAGAGGCGACAAAACATTTTGAAAAGTCCCTATACCACCACATTGAACTTTGCCGAAAAATTCAAAGTCAAGAAACAGTACCTTTGTTGGTATATCTTTATGTAAAAGGGGACGCTGATTCCAACGCGCTTAGTTTCATGGCGATAGGACGAGTATTAAGGGAAATAGAGGCGACAAAACATTTTGAAAAGTCCCTATACCACCACATTGAACTTTGCCGAAAAATTCAAAGTCAAGAAACGGTACCTTTGTTGGTATATCTTTATGTAAAAGGGGACGCTGATTCCAACGCGCTTAGTTTCATGGCGATAGGACGAGTATTAAGGGAAATAGAGGCGACAATACATTTTGAAAAGTCCCTATACCACCACATTGAACATTGCCGAAAAATTCAAAGTCAAGAAACAGTACCTTTGTTGGTATATCTTTATGTAAAAGGGGACGCTGATTCCAACGCGCTTAGTTTTATGGCGATAGGACGGGTATTAAGGGAAATAGAGGCGACAAAACATTTTGAAAAATCCCAATACGGTGCTCATTGAACTTTGCCGAAAAATTCAAAGTCAAGAAACAGTACCTTTGTTGGTATATCTTTATGTAAAAGGGGACGCTGATTCCAACGCGCTTAGTTTCATGGCGATAGGACGAGTATTAAGGGAAAGAGAGGCGACAAAACATTTTGAAAAGTCCCTATACCACCACATTGAACGTTGCCGAAAAATTCAAAGTCAAGAAACAGTACCTTTGTTGGTATATCTTTATGTAAAAGGGGACGCTGATTCCAACGCGCTTAGTTTCATGGCGATAGGACGAGTATTAAGGGAAATAGAGGCGACAATACATTTTGAAAAGTCCCTATACCACCACATTGAACATTGCCGAAAAATTCAAAGTCAAGAACAGTACCTTTGTTGGTACATCTTTATGTAAAAGGGGACGCTGATTCCAACGCGCTTAGTTTCATGGCGATAGGACGAGTATTAAGGGAAAGAGAGGCGACAAAACATTTTGAAAAGTCCCTATACCACCACATTGAACGTTGCCGAAAAATTCAAAGTCAAGAAACAGTACCTTTGTTGGTATATCTTTATGTAAAAGGGGACGCTGATTCCAACGCGCTTAGTTTTATGGCGATAGGACGGGTATTAAGGGAAATAGAGGCGACAAAACATTTTGAAAAATCCCAATACGGTGCTCATTGAACTTTGCCGAAAAATTCATAGTCAAGAAACAGTACCTTTGTTGATATATCTTTATGTAAAAGGGGACGCTGATTCCAACGCGCTTAGTTTCATGGCGATCGGACGAGTATTAAGGGAAAGAGAGGCGACAAAACATTTTGAAAAGTCCCTATACCACCACATTGAACTTTGCCGAAAAATTCAAAGTCAAGAAACAGTACCTTTGTTGGTATATCTTTATGTAAAAGGGGACGCTGATTCCAACGCGCTTAGTTTCATGGCGATAGGACGAGTATTAAGGGAAAGAGAGGCGACAATACATTTTGAAAATTCCCTATACAACCACATTGAACTTTGCCGAAAAATTCAAAGTCAAGAAACAGTACCTTTGTTGGTATATCTTTATGTAAAAGGGGACGCTGATTCCAACGCGCTTAGTTTCATGGCGATAGGACGAGTATTAAGGGAAAGAGAGGCGACAATACATTTTGAAAATTCCCTATACCACCACATTGAACTTTGCCGAAAAATTCAAAGTCAAGAAACAGTACCTTTGTTGGTATATCTTTATGTAAAAAGGGACGCTGATTCCAACGCGCTTAGTTTTATGGCGATAGGACGGGTATTAAGGGAAATAGAGGCGACAAAACATTTTGAAAAATCCCAATACGGTGCTCATTGAACTTTGCCGAAAAATTCATAGTCAAGAAACAGTACCTTTGTTGGTATATCTTTATGTAAAAGGGGACGCTGATTCCAACGCGCTTAGTTTTATGGCGATAGGACGAGTATTAAGGGAAAGAGAGGCGACAATACATTTTGAAAATTCCCTATACCACCACATTGAACTTTGCCGAAAAATTCAAAGTCAAGAAACAGTACCTTTGTTGGTATATCTTTATGTAAAAAGGGACGCTGATTCCAACGCGCTTAGTTTTATGGCGATAGGACGGGTATTAAGGGAAATAGAGGCGACAAAACATTTTGAAAAATCCCAATACGGTGCTCATTGAACTTTGCCGAAAAATTCATAGTCAAGAAACAGTACCTTTGTTGATATATCTTTATGTAAAAGGGGACGCTGATTCCAACGCGCTTAGTTTCATGGCGATAGGACGAGTATTAAGGGAAATAGAGGCGACAAAACATTTTGAAAAGTCCCTATACCACCACATTGAACTTTGCCGAAAAATTCAAAGTCAAGAAACGGTACCTTTGTTGGTATATCTTTATGTAAAAGGGGACGCTGATTCCAACGCGCTTAGTTTCATGGCGATAGGACGAGTATTAAGGGAAAGAGAGGCGACAATACATTTTGAAAATTCCCTATACCACCACATTGAACTTTGCCGAAAAATTCAAAGTCAAGAAACAGTACCTTTGTTGGTATATCTTTATGTAAAAAGGGACGCTGATTCCAACGCGCTTAGTTTTATGGCGATAGGACGGGTATTAAGGGAAATAGAGGCGACAAAACATTTTGAAAAATCCCAATACGGTGCTCATTGAACTTTGCCGAAAAATTCATAGTCAAGAAACAGTACCTTTGTTGGTATATCTTTATGTAAAAGGGGACGCTGATTCCAACGCGCTTAGTTTCATGGCGATAGGACGAGTATTAAGGGAAAGAGAGGCGACAATACATTTTGAAAATTCCCTATACCACCACATTGAACTTTGCCGAAAAATTCAAAGTCAAGAAACAGTACCTTTGTTGGTATATCTTTATGTAAAAAGGGACGCTGATTCCAACGCGCTTAGTTTTATGGCGATAGGACGGGTATTAAGGGAAATAGAGGCGACAAAACATTTTGAAAAATCCCAATACGGTGCTCATTGAACTTTGCCGAAAAATTCATAGTCAAGAAACAGTACCTTTGTTGATATATCTTTATGTAAAAGGGGACGCTGATTCCAACGCGCTTAGTTTCATGGCGATAGGACGAGTATTAAGGGAAATAGAGGCGACAAAACATTTTGAAAAGTCCCTATACCACCACATTGAACTTTGCCGAAAAATTCAAAGTCAAGAAACAGTACCTTTGTTGGTATATCTTTATGTAAAAGGGGACGCTGATTCCAACGCGCTTAGTTTCATGGCGATAGGACGAGTAATAAGGGAAAGAGAGGCGACAAAACTTTGTGAAAAGTCCCTATACCACCACATTGAATTTTGCCGAAAAATTCATAGTCAAGAAACAGTACCTTTGTTGATATATCTTTATGTAAAAGGGGACGCTGATTCCAACGCGCTTAGTTTCATGGCGATAGGACGAGTATTAAGGGAAAGAGAGGCGACAAAACATTTTGAAAAGTCCCTATGCCACCACATTGAACTTTGCCGAAAAATTCAAAGTCAAGAAACAGTACCTTTGTTGGTATATCTTTATGTAAAAGGGGACGCTGATTCCAACGCGCTTAGTTTCATGGCGATAGGACGAGTATTAAGGGAAATAGAGGCGACAATACATTTTGAAAAGTCCCTATACCACCACATTGAACATTGCCGAAAAATTCAAAGTCAAGAACAGTAACTTTGTTGGTCCATCTTTATGTAAAAGGGGACGCTGATTCCAACGCGCATAGTTTCATGGCGATAGGACGAGTATTAAGGGAAAGAGAGGCGACAAAACATTTTGAAAAGTCCCTATGCCACCTCATTGAACGTTGCCGAAAAATTCAAAGTCAAGAAACAGTACCTTTGTTGGTGTATCTTTATGTAAAAGGGGACGCTGATTCCAACGCGCTTAGTTTCATGGCGATAGGACGAGTATTAAGGGAAAGAGAGGCGACAATACATTTTGAAAATTCCCTATACCACCACATTGAACTTTGCCGAAAAATTCAAAGTCAAGAAACAGTACCTTTGTTGGTATATCTTTATGTAAAAAGGGACGCTGATTCCAACGCGCTTAGTTTCATGGCGATAGGACGAGTATTAAGGGAAAGAGAGGCGACAAAACATTTGGAAAATCCCAATACGGTGCTCATTGAACTTTGCCGAAAAATTCATAGTCAAGAAACAGTACCTTTGTTGATATATCTTTATGTAAAAGGGGGCGCTGATTCCAACGCGCTTAGTTTCATGGCGATAGGACGAGTATTAAGGGAAATAGGGGCGACGAAACATTTTGAAAAGTCCCTATACCACCACATTGAACTTCGCCGAAAAATTCAAAGTCAAGAAACAGTACCTTTGTTGGTATATCTTTATGTAAAAGGGGACGCTGATTCCAACGCGCTTAGTTTCATGGCGATAGGACGAGTATTAAGGGAAAGAGAGGCGACAAAACATTTTGAAAAGTCCCTATACCACCACATTGAACGTTGCCGAAAAATTCAAAGTCAAGAAACAGTACCTTTGTTGGTATATCTTTATGTAAAAGGGGACGCTGATTCCAACGCGCTTAGTTTCATGGCGATAGGACGAGTATTAAGGGAAATAGAGGCGACAATACATTTTGAAAAGTCCCTATACCACCACATTGAACATTGCCGAAAAATTCAAAGTCAAGAACAGTACCTTTGTTGGTACATCTTTATGTAAAAGGGGACGCTGATTCCAACGCGCTTAGTTTCATGGCGATAGGACGAGTATTAAGGGAAAGAGAGGCGACAAAACATTTTGAAAAGTCCCTATACCACCACATTGAACGTTGCCGAAAAATTCAAAGTCAAGAAACAGTACCTTTGTTGGTATATCTTTATGTAAAAGGGGACGCTGATTCCAACGCGCTTAGTTTTATGGCGATAGGACGGGTATTAAGGGAAATAGAGGCGACAAAACATTTTGAAAAATCCCAATACGGTGCTCATTGAACTTTGCCGAAAAATTCATAGTCAAGAAACAGTACCTTTGTTGATATATCTTTATGTAAAAGGGGACGCTGATTCCAACGCGCTTAGTTTCATGGCGATCGGACGAGTATTAAGGGAAAGAGAGGCGACAAAACATTTTGAAAAGTCCCTATACCACCACATTGAACTTTGCCGAAAAATTCAAAGTCAAGAAACAGTACTTTTGTTGGTATATCTTTATGTAAAAGGGGACGCTGATTCCAACGCGCTTAGTTTCATGGCGATAGGACGAGTATTAAGGGAAATAGAGGCGACAAAACATTTTGAAAAGTCCCTATACCACCACATTGAACTTTGCCGAAAAATTCAAAGTCAAGAAACGGTACCTTTGTTGGTATATCTTTATGTAAAAGGTGACGCTGATTCCAACGCGCTTAGTTTCATGGCGATAGGACGAGTATTAAGGGAAATAGAGGCGACAATACATTTTGAAAAGTCCCTATACCACCACATTGAACATTGCCGAAAAATTCAAAGTCAAGAACAGTACCTTTGTTGGTACATCTTTATGTAAAAGGGGACGCTGATTCCAACGCGCTTAGTTTCATGGCGATAGGACGAGTATTAAGGGAAAGAGAGGCGACAAAACATTTTGAAAAGTCCCTATACCACCACATTGAACGTTGCCGAAAAATTCAAAGTCAAGAAACAGTACCTTTGTTGGTGTATCTTTATGTAAAAGGGGACGCTGATTCCAACGCGCTTAGTTTCATGGCGATAGGACGAGTATTAAGGGAAAGAGAGGCGACAATACATTTTGAAAATTCCCTATACCACCACATTGAACTTTGCCGAAAAATTCAAAGTCAAGAAACAGTACCTTTGTTGGTATATCTTTATGTAAAAAGGGACGCTGATTCCAACGCGCTTAGTTTCATGGCGATAGGACGAGTATTAAGGGAAAGAGAGGCGACAAAACATTTGGAAAATCCCAATACGGTGCTCATTGAACTTTGCCGAAAAATTCATAGTCAAGAAACAGTACCTTTGTTGATATATCTTTATGTAAAAGGGGGCGCTGATTCCAACGCGCTTAGTTTCATGGCGATAGGACGAGTATTAAGGGAAATAGGGGCGACGAAACATTTTGAAAAGTCCCTATACCACCACATTGAACTTCGCCGAAAAATTCAAAGTCAAGAAACAGTACCTTTGTTGGTATATCTTTATGTAAAAGGGGACGCTGATTCCAACGCGCTTAGTTTCATGGCGATAGGACGAGTATTAAGGGAAAGAGAGGCGACAAAACATTTTGAAAAGTCCCTATACCACCACATTGAACGTTGCCGAAAAATTCAAAGTCAAGAAACAGTACCTTTGTTGGTATATCTTTATGTAAAAGGGGACGCTGATTCCAACGCGCTTAGTTTCATGGCGATAGGACGAGTATTAAGGGAAATAGAGGCGACAATACATTTTGAAAAGTCCCGATACCACCACATTGAACATTGCCGAAAAATTCAAAGTCAAGAACAGTACCTTTGTTGGTACATCTTTATGTAAAAGGGGACGCTGATTCCAACGCGCTTAGTTTCATGGCGATAGGACGAGTATTAAGGGAAAGAGAGGCGACAAAACATTTTGAAAAGTCCCTATACCACCACATTGAACGTTGCCGAAAAATTCAAAGTCAAGAAACAGTACCTTTGTTGGTATATCTTTATGTAAAAGGGGACGCTGATTCCAACGCGCTTAGTTTTATGGCGATAGGACGGGTATTAAGGGAAATAGAGGCGACAAAACATTTTGAAAAATCCCAATACGGTGCTCATTGAACTTTGCCGAAAAATTCATAGTCAAGAAACAGTACCTTTGTTGATATATCTTTATGTAAAAGGGGACGCTGATTCCAACGCGCTTAGTTTCATGGCGATCGGACGAGTATTAAGGGAAAGAGAGGCGACAAAACATTTTGAAAAGTCCCTATACCACCACATTGAACTTTGCCGAAAAATTCAAAGTCAAGAAACAGTACTTTTGTTGGTATATCTTTATGTAAAAGGGGACGCTGATTCCAACGCGCTTAGTTTCATGGCGATAGGACGAGTATTAAGGGAAATAGAGGCGACAAAACATTTTGAAAAGTCCCTATACCACCACATTGAACTTTGCCGAAAAATTCAAAGTCAAGAAACGGTACCTTTGTTGGTATATCTTTATGTAAAAGGTGACGCTGATTCCAACGCGCTTAGTTTCATGGCGATAGGACGAGTATTAAGGGAAATAGAGGCGACAATACATTTTGAAAAGTCCCTATACCACCACATTGAACATTGCCGAAAAATTCAAAGTCAAGAACAGTACCTTTGTTGGTACATCTTTATGTAAAAGGGGACGCTGATTCCAACGCGCTTAGTTTCATGGCGATAGGACGAGTATTAAGGGAAAGAGAGGCGACAAAACATTTTGAAAAGTCCCTATACCACCACATTGAACGTTGCCGAAAAATTCAAAGTCAAGAAACAGTACCTTTGTTGGTATATCTTTATGTAAAAGGGGACGCTGATTCCAACGCGCTTAGTTTCATGGCGATAGGACGAGTATTAAGGGAAAGAGAGGCGACAATACATTTTGAAAATTCCCTATACCACCACATTGAACTTTGCCGAAAAATTCAAAGTCAAGAAACAGTACCTTTGTTGGTATATCTTTATGTAAAAAGGGACGCTGATTCCAACGCGCTTAGTTTTATGGCGATAGGACGGGTATTAAGGGAAATAGAGGCGACAAAACATTTTGAAAAATCCCAATACGGTGCTCATTGAACTTTGCCGAAAAATTCATAGTCAAGAAACAGTACCTTTGTTGGTATATCTTTATGTAAAAGGGGACGCTGATTCCAACGCGCTTAGTTTCATGGCGATAGGACGAGTATTAAGGGAAAGAGAGGCGACAATACATTTTGAAAATTCCCTATACCACCACATTGAACTTTGCCGAAAAATTCAAAGTCAAGAAACAGTACCTTTGTTGGTATATCTTTATGTAAAAAGGGACGTTGATTCCAACGCGCTTAGTTTTATGGCGATAGGACGGGTATTAAGGGAAATAGAGGCGACAAAACATTTTGAAAAATCCCAATACGGTGCTCATTGAACTTTGCCGAAAAATTCATAGTCAAGAAACAGTACCTTTGTTGATATATCTTTATGTAAAAGGGGACGCTGATTCCAACGCGCTTAGTTTCATGGCGATAGGACGAGTATTAAGGGAAAGAGAGGCGACAAAACATTTTGAAAAGTCCCTATACCACCACATTGAACTTTGCCGAAAAATTCAAAGTCAAGAAACAGTACCTTTGTTGGTATATCTTTATGTAAAAGGGGACGCTGATTCCAACGCGCTTAGTTTCATGGCGATAGGACGAGTATTAAGGGAAATAGAGGCGACAATACATTTTGAAAAGTCCCTATACCACCACATTGAACATTGCCGAAAAATTCAAAGTCAAGAAACAGTACCTTTGTTGGTATATCTTTATGTAAAAGGGGACGCTGATTCCAACGCGCTTAGTTTTATGGCGATAGGACGGGTATTAAGGGAAATAGAGGCGACAAAACATTTTGAAAAATCCCAATACGGTGCTCATTGAACTTTGCCGAAAAATTCAAAGTCAAGAAACAGTACCTTTGTTGGTATATCTTTATGTAAAAGGGGACGCTGATTCCAACGCGCTTAGTTTCATGGCGATAGGACGAGTATTAAGGGAAAGAGAGGCGACAAAACATTTTGAAAAGTCCCTATACCACCACATTGAACTTTGCCGAAAAATTCAAAGTCAAGAAACGGTACCTTTGTTGGTATATCTTTATGTAAAAGGGGACGCTGATTCCAACGCGCTTAGTTTCATGGCGATAGGACGAGTATTAAGGGAAATAGAGGCGACAATACATTTTGAAAAGTCCCTATACCACCACATTGAACATTGCCGAAAAATTCAAAGTCAAGAACAGTACCTTTGTTGGTACATCTTTATGTAAAAGGGGACGCTGATTCCAACGCGCTTAGTTTCATGGCGATAGGACGAGTATTAAGGGAAAGAGAGGCGACAAAACATTTTGAAAAGTCCCTATACCACCACATTGAACGTTGCCGAAAAATTCAAAGTCAAGAAACAGTACCTTTGTTGGTATATCTTTATGTAAAAGGGGACGCTGATTCCAACGCGCTTAGTTTTATGGCGATAGGACGGGTATTAAGGGAAATAGAGGCGACAAAACATTTTGAAAAATCCCAATACGGTGCTCATTGAACTTTGCCGAAAAATTCATAGTCAAGAAACAGTACCTTTGTTGATATATCTTTATGTAAAAGGGGACGCTGATTCCAACGCGCTTAGTTTCATGGCGATCGGACGAGTATTAAGGGAAAGAGAGGCGACAAAACATTTTGAAAAGTCCCTATACCACCACATTGAACTTTGCCGAAAAATTCAAAGTCAAGAAACAGTACCTTTGTTGGTATATCTTTATGTAAAAGGGGACGCTGATTCCAACGCGCTTAGTTTCATGGCGATAGGACGAGTATTAAGGGAAATAGAGGCGACAAAACATTTTGAAAAGTCCCTATACCACCACATTGAACGTTGCCGAAAAATTCAAAGTCAAGAAACAGTACCTTTGTTGGTATATCTTTATGTAAAAGGGGACGCTGATTCCAACGCGCTTAGTTTCATGGCGATAGGACGAGTATTAAGGGAAAGAGAGGCGACAATACATTTTGAAAATTCCCTATACAACCACATTGAACTTTGCCGAAAAATTCAAAGTCAAGAAACAGTACCTTTGTTGGTATATCTTTATGTAAAAGGGGACGCTGATTCCAACGCGCTTAGTTTCATGGCGATAGGACGAGTATTAAGGGAAAGAGAGGCGACAATACATTTTGAAAATTCCCTATACCACCACATTGAACTTTGCCGAAAAATTCAAAGTCAAGAAACAGTACCTTTGTTGGTATATCTTTATGTAAAAAGGGACGCTGATTCCAACGCGCTTAGTTTTATGGCGATAGGACGGGTATTAAGGGAAATAGAGGCGACAAAACATTTTGAAAAATCCCAATACGGTGCTCATTGAACTTTGCCGAAAAATTCATAGTCAAGAAACAGTACCTTTGTTGGTATATCTTTATGTAAAAGGGGACGCTGATTCCAACGCGCTTAGTTTCATGGCGATAGGACGAGTATTAAGGGAAAGAGAGGCGACAATACATTTTGAAAATTCCCTATACCACCACATTGAACTTTGCCGAAAAATTCAAAGTCAAGAAACAGTACCTTTGTTGGTATATCTTTATGTAAAAAGGGACGCTGATTCCAACGCGCTTAGTTTTATGGCGATAGGACGGGTATTAAGGGAAATAGAGGCGACAAAACATTTTGAAAAATCCCAATACGGTGCTCATTGAACTTTGCCGAAAAATTCATAGTCAAGAAACCGTACCTTTGTTGATATATCTTTATGTAAAAGGGGACGCTGATTCCAACGCGCATAGTTTCATGGCGATAGGACGAGTATTAAGGGAAAGAGAGGCGACAAAACATTTTGAAAAGTCCCTATACCACCACATTGAACTTTGCCGAAAAATTCAAAGTCAAGAAACAGTACCTTTGTTGGTATATCTTTATGTAAAAGGGGACGCTGATTCCAACGCGCTTAGTTTCATGGCGATAGGACGAGTATTAAGGGAAATAGAGGCGACAAAACATTTTGAAAAGTCCCTATACCACCACATTGAACTTTGCCGAAAAATTCAAAGTCAAGAAACGGTACCTTTGTTGGTATATCTTTGTGTAATAGGGGACGCTGATTCCAACGCGCTTAGTTTCATGGCGATAGGACGAGTATTAAGGGAAATAGAGGCGACAATACATTTTGAAAAGTCCCTATACCACCACATTGAACATTGCCGAAAAATTCAAAGTCAAGAACAGTACCTTTGTTGGTACATCTTTATGTAAAAGGGGACGCTGATTCCAACGCGCTTAGTTTCATGGCGATAGGACGAGTATTAAGGGAAAGAGAGGCGACAAAACATTTTGAAAAGTCCCTATACCACCACATTGAACGTTGCCGAAAAATTCAAAGTCAAGAAACAGTACCTTTGTTGGTATATCTTTATGTAAAAGGGGACGCTGATTCCAACGCGCTTAGTTTCATGGCGATAGGACGAGTATTAAGGGAAAGAGAGGCGACAATACATTTTGAAAATTCCCTATACCACCACATTGAACTTTGCCGAAAAATTCAAAGTCAAGAAACAGTACCTTTGTTGGTATATCTTTATGTAAAAAGGGACGCTGATTCCAACGCGCTTAGTTTTATGGCGATAGGACGGGTATTAAGGGAAAGAGAGGCGACAAAACATTTTGAAAAGTCCCTATACCACCACATTGAACTTTGCCGAAAAATTCAAAGTCAAGAAACAGTACCTTTGTTGGTATATCTTTATGTAAAAGGGGACGCTGATTCCAACGCGCTTAGTTTCATGGCGATAGGACGAGTATTAAGGGAAATAGAGGCGACAAAACATTTTGAAAAGTCCCTATACCACCACATTGAACTTTGCCGAAAAATTCAAAGTCAAGAAACGGTACCTTTGTTGGTATATCTTTATGTAAAAGGGGACGCTGATTCCAACGCGCTTAGTTTCATGGCGATAGGACGAGTATTAAGGGAAATAGAGGCGACAATACATTTTGAAAAATCCCAATACGGTGCTCATTGAACTTTGCCGAAAAATTCAAAGTCAAGAAACAGTACCTTTGTTGGTATATCTTTATGTAAAAGGGGACGCTGATTCCAACGCGCTTAGTTTCATGGCGATAGGACGAGTATTAAGGGAAAGAGAGGCGACAAAACATTTTGAAAAGTCCCTATACCACCACATTGAACGTTGCCGAAAAATTCAAAGTCAAGAAACAGTACCTTTGTTGGTATATCTTTATGTAAAAGGGGACGCTGATTCCAACGCGCTTAGTTTCATGGCGATAGGACGAGTATTAAGGGAAAGAGAGGCGACAAAACATTTTGAAAAGTCCCTATACCACCACATTGAACGTTGCCGAAAAATTCAAAGTCAAGAAACAGTACCTTTGTTGGTATATCTTTATGTAAAAGGGGACGCTGAATCCAACGCGCTTAGTTTCATGGCGATAGGACGAGTATTAAGGGAAATAGGGGCGACGAAACATTTTGAAAAGTCCCTATACCACCACATTGAACTTTGCCGAAAAATTCAAAGTCAAGAAACGGTACCTTTGTTGGTATATCTTTATGTAAAAGGGGACGCTGATTCCAACGCGCTTAGTTTCATGGCGATAGGACGAGTATTAAGGGAAATAGAGGCGACAATACATTTTGAAAAGTCCCTATACCACCACATTGAACATTGCCGAAAAATTCAAAGTCAAGAACAGTACCTTTGTTGGTACATCTTTATGTAAAAGGGGACGCTGATTCCAACGCGCTTAGTTTCATGGCGATAGGACGAGTATTAAGGGAAATAGAGGCGACAAAACATTTTGAAAAATCCCAATACGGTGCTCATTGAACTTTGCCGAAAAATTCAAAGTCAAGAAACAGTACCTTTGTTGGTATATCTTTATGTAAAAGGGGACGCTGATTCCAACGCGCTTAGTTTCATGGCGATAGGACGAGTATTAAGGGAAAGAGAGGCGACAAAACATTTTGAAAAGTCCCTATACCACCACATTGAACGTTGCCGAAAAATTCAAAGTCAAGAAACAGTACCTTTGTTGGTATATCTTTATGTAAAAGGGGACGCTGAATCCAACGCGCTTAGTTTCATGGCGATAGGACGAGTATTAAGGGAAATAGGGGCGACGAAACATTTTGAAAAGTCCCTATACCACCACATTGAACTTTGCCGAAAAATTCAAAGTCAAGAAACGGTACCTTTGTTGGTATATCTTTATGTAAAAGGGGACGCTGATTCCAACGCGCTTAGTTTCATGGCGATAGGACGAGTATTAAGGGAAATAGAGGCGACAATACATTTTGAAAAGTCCCTATACCACCACATTGAACATTGCCGAAAAATTCAAAGTCAAGAACAGTACCTTTGTTGGTACATCTTTATGTAAAAGGGGACGCTGATTCCAACGCGCTTAGTTTCATGGCGATAGGACGAGTATTAAGGGAAAGAGAGGCGACAAAACATTTTGAAAAGTCCCTATACCACCACATTGAACGTTGCCGAAAAATTCAAAGTCAAGAAACAGTACCTTTGTTGGTATATCTTTATGTAAAAGGGGACGCTGATTCCAACGCGCTTAGTTTTATGGCGATAGGACGGGTATTAAGGGAAATAGAGGCGACAAAACATTTTGAAAAATCCCAATACGGTGCTCATTGAACTTTGCCGAAAAATTCATAGTCAAGAAACAGTACCTTTGTTGATATATCTTTATGTAAAAGGGGACGCTGATTCCAACGCGCTTAGTTTCATGGCGATCGGACGAGTATTAAGGGAAAGAGAGGCGACAAAACATTTTGAAAAGTCCCTATACCACCACATTGAACTTTGCCGAAAAATTCAAAGTCAAGAAACAGTACCTTTGTTGGTATATCTTTATGTAAAAGGGGACGCTGATTCCAACGCGCTTAGTTTCATGGCGATAGGACGAGTATTAAGGGAAATAGAGGCGACAAAACATTTTGAAAAGTCCCTATACCACCACATTGAACGTTGCCGAAAAATTCAAAGTCAAGAAACAGTACCTTTGTTGGTATATCTTTATGTAAAAGGGGACGCTGATTCCAACGCGCTTAGTTTCATGGCGATAGGACGAGTATTAAGGGAAAGAGAGGCGACAATACATTTTGAAAATTCCCTATACAACCACATTGAACTTTGCCGAAAAATTCAAAGTCAAGAAACAGTACCTTTGTTGGTATATCTTTATGTAAAAGGGGACGCTGATTCCAACGCGCTTAGTTTCATGGCGATAGGACGAGTATTAAGGGAAAGAGAGGCGACAATACATTTTGAAAATTCCCTATACCACCACATTGAACTTTGCCGAAAAATTCAAAGTCAAGAAACAGTACCTTTGTTGGTATATCTTTATGTAAAAAGGGACGCTGATTCCAACGCGCTTAGTTTTATGGCGATAGGACGGGTATTAAGGGAAATAGAGGCGACAAAACATTTTGAAAAATCCCAATACGGTGCTCATTGAACTTTGCCGAAAAATTCATAGTCAAGAAACAGTACCTTTGTTGGTATATCTTTATGTAAAAGGGGACGCTGATTCCAACGCGCTTAGTTTCATGGCGATAGGACGAGTATTAAGGGAAAGAGAGGCGACAATACATTTTGAAAATTCCCTATACCACCACATTGAACTTTGCCGAAAAATTCAAAGTCAAGAAACAGTACCTTTGTTGGTATATCTTTATGTAAAAAGGGACGCTGATTCCAACGCGCTTAGTTTTATGGCGATAGGACGGGTATTAAGGGAAATAGAGGCGACAAAACATTTTGAAAAATCCCAATACGGTGCTCATTGAACTTTGCCGAAAAATTCATAGTCAAGAAACAGTACCTTTGTTGATATATCTTTATGTAAAAGGGGACGCTGATTCCAACGCGCTTAGTTTCATGGCGATAGGACGAGTATTAAGGGAAAGACAGGCGACAAAACATTTTGAAAAGTCCCTATACCACCACATTGAACTTTGCCGAAAAATTCAAAGTCAAGAAACAGTACCTTTGTTGGTATATCTTTATGTAAAAGGGGACGCTGATTCCAACGCGCTTAGTTTCATGGCGATAGGACGAGTATTAAGGGAAATAGAGGCGACAAAACATTTTGAAAAGTCCCTATACCACCACATTGAACTTTGCCGAAAAATTCAAAGTCAAGAAACGGTACCTTTGTTGGTATATCATTGTGTAAAAGGGGACGCTGATTCCAACGCGCTTAGTTTCATGGCGATAGGACGAGTATTAAGGGAAATAGAGGCGACAATACATTTTGAAAAGTCCCTATACCACCACATTGAACATTGCCGAAAAATTCAAAGTCAAGAACAGTACCTTTGTTGGTACATCTTTATGTAAAAGGGGACGCTGATTCCAACGCGCTTAGTTTCATGGCGATAGGACGAGTATTAAGGGAAAGAGAGGCGACAAAACATTTTGAAAAGTCCCTATACCACCACATTGAACGTTGCCGAAAAATTCAAAGTCAAGAAACAGTACCTTTGTTGGTATATCTTTATGTAAAAGGGGACGCTGATTCCAACGCGCTTAGTTTCATGGCGATAGGACGAGTATTAAGGGAAAGAGAGGCGACAATACATTTTGAAAATTCCCTATACCACCACATTGAACTTTGCCGAAAAATTCAAAGTCAAGAAACAGTACCTTTGTTGGTATATCTTTATGTAAAAAGGGACGCTGATTCCAACGCGCTTAGTTTTATGGCGATAGGACGGGTATTAAGGGAAATAAAGGCGACAAAACATTTTGAAAAATCCCAATACGGTGCTCATTGAACTTTGCCGAAAAATTCATAGTCAAGAAACAGTACCTTTGTTGGTATATCTTTATGTAAAAGGGGACGCTGATTCCAACGCGCTTAGTTTCATGGCGATAGGACGAGTATTAAGGGAAAGAGAGGCGACAATACATTTTGAAAATTCCCTATACCACCACATTGAACTTTGCCAAAAATTCAAAGTCAAGAAACAGTACCTTTGTTGGTATATCTTTATGTAAAAAGGGACGCTGATTCCAACGCGCTTAGTTTTATGGCGATAGGACGGGTATTAAGGGAAATAGAGGCGACAAAACATTTTGAAAAATCCCAATACGGTGCTCATTGAACTTTGCCGAAAAATTCATAGTCAAGAAACAGTACCTTTGTTGATATACCTTTATGTAAAAGGGGACGCTGATTCCAACGCGCTTAGTTTCATGGCGATAGGACGAGTATTAAGGGAAAGAGAGGCGACAAAACATTTTGAAAAGTCCCTATACCACCACATTGAACTTTGCCGAAAAATTCATAGTCAAGAAACAGTACCTTTGTTGATATATCTTTATGTAAAAGGGGACGCTGATTCCAACGCGCTTAGTTTCATGGCGATAGGACGAGTATTAAGGGAAATAGGGGCGACGAAACATTTTGAAAAGTCCCTATACCACCACATTGAACTTCGCCGAAAAATTCAAAGTCAAGAAACAGTACCTTTGTTGGTATATCATTATGTAAATGGGGACGCTGATTCCAACGCGCCTAGTTTCATGGCGATAGGACCAGTATTAAGGGAAATAGGGGCGACAAAACATTTTGAAAAGTCCATATACCACCCCATTGAACTTTGCCGAAAAATTCAAAGTCAAGAAACAGTACCTTTGTTGGTATATCTTTATGTAAAAGGGGACGCTGATTCCAACGTGCTTAGTTTCATGGCGATAGGACGAGTATTAAGGGAAAGAGAGGCGACAAATCATTTTGAAAAGTCCCTATACCACCACATTGAACGTTGCCGAAAAATTCAAAGTCAAGAAACAGTACCTTTGTTGGTATATCTTTATGTAAAAGGGGACGCTGATTCCAACGCGCTTAGTTTCATGGCGATAGGACGAGTATTAAGGGAAATAGGGGCGACGAAACATTTTGAAAAGTCCCTATACCACCACATTGAACTTCGCCGAAAAATTCAAAGTCAAGAAACAGTACCTTTGTTGGTATATCATTATGTAAAAGAGACGCTGATTCCAACGCGCTTAGTTTCATGGCGATAGGACGAGTATTAAGGGAAAGAGAGGCGACAAAACATTTTGAAAAGTCCCTATACCACCACATTGAACGTTGCCGAAAAATTCAAAGTCAAGAAACAGTACCTTTGTTGGTATATCTTTATGTAAAAGGGGACGCTGATTCCAACGCGCTTAGTTTCATGGCGATAGGACGAGTATTAAGGGAAATAGGGGCGACGAAACATTTTGAAAAGTCCCTATACCACCACATTGAACTTCGCCGAAAAATTCAAAGTCAAGAAACAGTACCTTTGTTGGTATATCATTATGTAAATGGGGACGTTGATTCCAACGCGCCTAGTTTCATGGCGATAGGACCAGTATTAAGGGAAATAGGGGCGACAAAACATTTTGAAAAGTCCCTATACCACCACATTGAACGTTGCCGAAAAATTCAAAGTCAAGAAACAGTACCTTTGTTGATATATCTTTATGTAAAAGGGGACGCTGATTCCAACGCGCTTAGTTTCATGGCGATCGGACGAGTATTAAGGGAAAGAGAGGCGACAAAACATTTTGAAAAGTCCCTATACCACCACATTGAACGTTGCCGAAAAATTCAAAGTCAAGAAACAGTACCTTTGTTGGTATATCTTTATGTAAAAGGGGACGCTGATTCCAACGCGCTTAGTTTCATGGCGATAGGACGAGTATTAAGGGAAAGAGAGGCGACAATACATTTTGAAAATTCCCTATACCACCACATTGAACTTTGCCGAAAAATTCAAAGTCAAGAAACAGTACCTTTGTTGGTATATCTTTATGTAAAAAGGGACGCTGATTCCAACGCGCTTAGTTTTATGGCGATAGGACGGGTATTAAGGGAAATAGAGGCGACAAAACATTTTGAAAAATCCCAATACGGTGCTCATTGAACTTTGCCGAAAAATTCATAGTCAAGAAACAGTACCTTTGTTGATATATCTTTATGTAAAAGGGGACGCTGATTCCAACGCGCTTAGTTTCATGGCGATAGGACGAGTATTAAGGGAAAGAGAGGCGACAAAACATTTTGAAAAGTCCCTATACCACCACATTGAACTTTGCCGAAAAATTCAAAGTCAAGAAACAGTACCTTTGTTGGTATATCTTTATGTAAAAGGGGACGCTGATTCCAACGCGCTTAGTTTCATGGCGATAGGACGAGTATTAAGGGAAATAGAGGCGACAAAACATTTTGAAAAGTCCCTATACCACCACATTGAACTTTGCCGAAAAATTCAAAGTCAAGAAACGGTACCTTTGTTGGTATATCTTTATGTAAAAGGGGGCGCTGATTCCAACGCGCTTAGTTTCATGGCGATAGGACGAGTATTAAGGGAAATAGAGGCGACAATACATTTTGAAAAGTCCCTATACCACCACATTGAACATTGCCGAAAAATTCAAAGTCAAGAACAGTACCTTTGTTGGTACATCTTTATGTAAAAGGGGACGCTGATTCCAACGCGCTTAGTTTCATGGCGATAGGACGAGTATTAAGGGAAAGAGAGGCGACAAAACATTTTGAAAAGTCCCTATACCACCACATTGAACGTTGCCGAAAAATTCAAAGTCAAGAAACAGTACCTTTGTTGGTATATCTTTATGTAAAAGGGGACGCTGATTCCAACGCGCTTAGTTTCATGGCGATAGGACGAGTATTAAGGGAAAGAGAGGCGACAATACATTTTGAAAATTCCCTATACCACCACATTGAACTTTGCCGAAAAATTCAAAGTCAAGAAACAGTACCTTTGTTGGTATATCTTTATGTAAAAAGGGACGCTGATTCCAACGCGCTTAGTTTTATGGCGATAGGACGGGTATTAAGGGAAATAGAGGCGACAAAACATTTTGAAAATTCCCAATACGGTGCTCATTGAACTTTGCCGAAAAATTCATAGTCAAGAAACAGTACCTTTGTTGATATATCTTTATGTAAAAGGGGACGCTGATTCCAACGCGCTTAGTTTCATGGCGATAGGACGAGTATTAAGGGAAAGAGAGGCGACAAAACATTTCGAAAAGTCCCTATACCACCACATTGAACTTTGCCGAAAAATTCAAAATCAAGAAACAGTACCTTTGTTGGTATATCTTTATGTAAAAGGGGACGCTGATTCCAACGCGCTTAGTTTCATGGCGATAGGACGAGTATTAAGGGAAATAGAGGCGACAAAACATTTTGAAAAGTCCCTATACCACCACATTGAACTTTGCCGAAAAATTCAAAGTCAAGAAACGGTACCTTTGTTGGTATATCTTTATGTAAAAGGGGACGCTGATTCCAACGCGCTTAGTTTCATGGCGATAGGACGAGTATTAAGGGAAATAGATTCGACAATACATTTTGAAAAGTCCCTATACCACCACAATGAACATTGCGGAAAAATTCAAAGTCAAGAACAGTACCTTTGTTGGTACATCTTTATGTAAAAGGGGACGCTGATTCCAAAGCGCTTAGTTTCATGGCGATAGGACGAGTATTAAGGGAAAGAGAGGCGACAAAACATTTTGAAAAGTCCCTATACCACCACATTGAACGTTGCCGAAAAATTCAAAGTCAAGAAACAGTACCTTTGTTGGTATATCTTTATGTAAAAGGGGACGCTGATTCCAACGCGCTTAGTTTCATGGCGATAGGACGAGTATTAAGGGAAAGAGAGGCGACAATACATTTTGAAAATTCCCTATACCACCACATTGAACTTTGCCGAAAAATTCAAAGTCAAGAAACAGTACCTTTGTTGGTATATCTTTATGTAAAAAGGGACGCTGATTCCAACGCGCTTAGTTTTATGGCGTTAGGACGGGTATTAAGGGAAATAGAGGCGACAAAACATTTTGAAAAATCCCAATACGGTGCTCATTGAACTTTGCCGAAAAATCCATAGTCAAGAAACAGTACCTTTGTTGATATATCTTTATGTAAAAGGGGACGCTGGTTTCAACGCGCTTAGTTTCATGGCGATAGGACGAGTATTAAGGGAAATAGGGGCGACGAAACATTTTGAAAAGTCCCTATACCACCACATTGAACTTCGCCGAAAAATTCAAAGTCAAGAAACAGTACCTTTGTTGGTATATCATTATGTAAATGGGGACGCTGTTTCCAACGCGCCTAGTTTCATGGCGATAGGACCAGTATTAAGGGAAATAGGGGCGACAAAACATTTTGAAAAGTCCATATACCACCCCATTGAACTTTGCCGAAAAATTCAAAGTCAAGAAACAGTACCTTTGTTGGTATATCTTTATGTAAAAGGGGACGCTGATTCCAACGCGCTTAGTTTCATGGCGATAGGACGAGTATTAAGGGAAATAGAGGCGACAAAACATTTTGAAAAATCCCAATACGGTGCTCATTGAACTTTGCCGAAAAATTCATAGTCAAGAAACAGTACCTTTGTTGATATATCTTTATGTAAAAGGGGACGCTGATTCCAACGCGCTTAGTTTCATGGCGATCGGACGAGTATTAAGGGAAAGAGAGGCGACAAAACATTTTGAAAAGTCCCTATACCACCACATTGAACTTTGCCGAAAAATTCAAAGTCAAGAAACAGTACCTTTGTTGGTATATCTTTATGTAAAAGGGGACGCTGATTCCAACGCGCTTAGTTTCATGGCGATCGGACGAGTATTAAGGGAAAGAGAGGCGACAAAACATTTTGAAAAGTCCCTATACCACCACATTGAACTTTGCCGAAAAATTCAAAGTCAAGAAACAGTACCTTTGTTGGTATATCTTTATGTAAAAGGGGACGCTGATTCCAACGCGCTTAGTTTCATGGCGATAGGACGAGTATTAAGGGAAATAGAGGCGACAAAACATTTTGAAAAGTCCCTATACCACCACATTGAACTTTGCCGAAAAATTCAAAGTCAAGAAACGGTACCTTTGTTGGTACATCTTTATGTAAAAGGGGACGCTGATTCCAACGCGCTTAGTTTCATGGCGATAGGACGAGTATTAAGGGAAATAGAGGCGACAATACATTTTGAAAAGTCCCTATACCACCACATTGAACATTGCCGAAAAATTCAAAGTCAAGAACAGTACCTTTGTTGGTACATCTTTATGTAAAAGGGGACGCTGATTCCAACGCGCTTAGTTTCATGGCGATAGGACGAGTATTAAGGGAAAGAGAGGCGACAAAACATTTTGAAAAGTCCCTATACCACCACATTGAACTTTGCCGAAAAATTCAAAGTCAAGAAACAGTACCTGTGTTGGTATATCTTTATGTAAAAGGGGACGCTGATTCCAACGCGCTTAGTTTTATGGCGATAGGACGAGTATTAAGGGAAATAGAGGCGACAAAACATTTTGAAAAGTCCCAATACGGTGCTCATTGAACTTTGCCGAAAAATTCATAGTCAAGAAACAGTACCTTTGTTGATATATCTTTATGTAAAAGGGGACGCTGATTCCAACGCGCTTAGTTTCATGGCGATAGGACGAGTATTAAGGGAAAGAGAGGCGACAAAACATTTTGAAAAGTCCCTATACCACCACATTGAACTTTGCCGAAAAATTCAAAGTCAAGAAATAGTACCTTTGTTGGTATATCTTTATGTAAAAGGGGACGCTTATTCCAACGCGCTTAGTTTCATGGCGATAGGACGAGTATTAAGGGAAATAGAGGCGACAAAACATTTTGAAAAATCCCAATACGGTGCTCATTGAACTTTGCCGAAAAATTCATAGTCAAGAAACCGTACCTTTGTTGATATATCTTTATGTAAAAGGGGACGCTGATTCCAACGCGCTTAGTTTTATGGCGATAGGACGAGTATTAAGGGAAATAGAGGCGACAAAACATTTTGAAAAGTCCCTATACCACCACATTGAACTTTGCCGAAAAATTCAAAGTCAAGAAACAGTACCTGTGTTGGTATATCTTTATGTAAAAGGGGACGCTGATTCCAACGCGCTTAGTTTCATGGCGATAGGACGAGTAATAAGGGAAAGAGAGGCGACAAAACATTGTGAAAAGTCCCTATACCACCACATTGAACTTTGCCGAAAAATTCAAAGTCAAGAAACAGTACCTTTGTTGGTATATCATTATGTAAATGGGGACGCTGATTCCAACGCGCTTAGTTTTATGGCGATAGGACGAGTATTAAGGGAAATAGAGGCGACAAAACATTTTGAAAAGTCCCAATACGGTGCTCATTGAACTTTGCCGAAAAATTCATAGTCAAGAAACAGTACCTTTGTTGATATATCTTTATGTAAAAGGGGACGCTGATTCCAACGCGCTTAGTTTCATGGCGATAGGACGAGTATTAAGGGAAAGAGAGGCGACAAAACATTTTGAAAAGTCCCTATACCACCACATTGAACTTTGCCGAAAAATTCAAAGTCAAGAAATAGTACCTTTGTTGGTATATCTTTATGTAAAAGGGGACGCTTATTCCAACGCGCTTAGTTTCATGGCGATAGGACGAGTATTAAGGGAAATAGAGGCGACAAAACATTTTGAAAAGTCCCTATACCACCACATTGAACTTTGCCGAAAAATTCAAAGTCAAGAAACAGTACCTTTGTTGGTATATCTTTATGTAAAAGGGGACGCTGATTCCAACGCGCTTAGTTTCATGGCGATAGGACGAGTATTAAGGGAAATAGAGGCGACAATACATTTTGAAAAGTCCCTATACCACCACATTGAACGTTGCCGAAAAATTCAAAGTCAAGAACAGTACCTTTGTTGGTACATCTTTATGTAAAAGGGGACGCTGATTCCAACGCGCTTAGTTTCATGGCGATAGGACGAGTATTAAGGGAAATAAAGGCGACAAAACATTTTGAAAAGTCCCTATACCACCACATTGAACGTTGCCGAAAAATTCAAAGTCAAGAAACAGTACCTTTGTTGGTATATCTTTATGTAAAAGGGGACGCTGATTCCAACGCGCTTAGTTTCATGGCGATAGGACGAGTATTAAGGGAAAGAGAGGCGCTAAACCATTTTGAAAAGTCCCTATACCACCACATTGAACTTTGCCGAAAAATTCAAAGTCAAGAAACAGTACCTTTGTTGGTATATCATTATGTAAATGGGGACGCTGATTCCAACGCGCTTAGTTTTATGGCGATAGGACGAGTATTAAGGGAAATAGAGGCGACAAAACATTTTGAAAAGTCCCTATACCACCACATTGAACTTTGCCGAAAAATTCAAAGTCAAGAAACAGTACCTGTGTTGGTATATCTTTATGTAAAAGGGGACGCTGATTCCAACGCGCTTAGCTTCATGGCGATAGGACGAGTAATAAGGGAAAGAGAGGCGACAAAACATTGTTAAAAGTCCCTATACCACCACATTGAACTTTGCCGAAAAATTCAAAGTCAAGAAACAGTACCTTTGTTGGTATATCATTATGTAAATGGGGACGCTGATTCCAACGCGCTTAGTTTTATGGCGATAGGACGAGTATTAAGGGAAATAGAGGCGACAAAACATTTTGAAAAGTCCCAATACGGTGCTCATTGAACTTTGCCGAAAAATTCATAGTCAAGAAACAGTACCTTTGTTGATATATCTTTATGTAAAAGGGGACGCTGATTCCAACGCGCTTAGTTTCATGGCGATAGGACGAGTATTAAGGGAAAGAGAGGCGACAAAACATTTTGAAAAGTCCCTATACCACCACATTGAACTTTGCCGAAAAATTCAAAGTCAAGAAATAGTACCTTTGTTGGTATATCTTTATGTAAAAGGGGACGCTGATTCCAACGCGCTTAGTTATATGGCGATAGGACGAGTATTAAGGGAAATAGAGGCGACAAAACATTTTGAAAAGTCCCTATACCACCACATTGAACTTTGCCGAAAAATTCAAAGTCAAGAAACAGTACCTTTGTTGGTATATCTTTATGTAAAAGGGGACGCTGATTCCAACGCGCTTAGTTTCATGGCGATAGGACGAGTATTAAGGGAAATAGAGGCGACAATACATTTTGAAAAGTCCCTATACCACCACATTGAACGTTGCCGAAAAATTCAAAGTCAAGAACAGTACCTTTGTTGGTACATCTTTATGTAAAAGGGGACGCTGATTCCAACGCGCTTAGTTTCATGGCGATAGGACGAGTATTAAGGGAAAGAAAGGCGACAAAACATTTTGAAAAGTCCCTATACCACCACATTGAACGTTGCCGAAAAATTCAAAGTCAAGAAACAGTACCTTTGTTGGTATATCTTTATGTAAAAGGGGACGCTGATTCCAACGCGCTTAGTTTCATGGCGATAGGACGAGTATTAAGGGAAATAGAAGCGATAAAACATTTTGAAAAGTCCCTATACCACCACATTGAACTTTGCCGAAAAATTCAAAGTCAAGAACAGTACCTTTGTTGGTACATCTTTATGTAAAAGGGGACGCTGATTCCAACGCGCTTAGTTTCATGGCGATAGGACGAGTATTAAGGGAAAGAGAGGCGACAAAACATTTTGAAAAGTCCCTATACCACCACATTGAACGTTGCCGAAAAATTCAAAGTCAAGAAACAGTACCTTTGTTGGTATATCTTTATGTAAAAGGGGACGCTGATTCCAACGCGCTTAGTTTCATGGCGATAGGACGAGTATTAAGGGAAAGAGAGGCGACAATACATTTTGAAAATTCCCTATACCACCACATTGAACTTTGCCGAAAAATTCAAAGTCAAGAAACAGTACCTTTGTTGGTATATCTTTATGTAAAAAGGGACGCTGATTCCAACGCGCTTAGTTTTATGGCGATAGGACGGGTATTAAGGGAAATAGAGGCGACAAAACATTTTGAAAAATCCCAATACGGTGCTCATTGAACTTTGCCGAAAAATTCATAGTCAAGAAACCGTACCTTTGTTGATATATCTTTATGTAAAAGGGGACGCTGATTCCAACGGGCTTAGTTTTATGGCGATAGGACGAGTATTAAGGGAAATAGAGGCGACAAAACATTTTGAAAAGTCCCTATACCACCACATTGAACTTTGCCGAAAAATTCAAAGTCAAGAAACAGTACCTTTGTTGGTATATCTTTATGTAAAAAGGGACGCTGATTCCAACGCGCTTAGTTTTATGGCGATAGGACGGGTATTAAGGGAAATAGAGGCGACAAAACATTTTGAAAAATCCCAATACGGTGCTCATTGAACTTTGCCGAAAAATTCATAGTCAAGAAACCGTACCTTTGTTGATATATCTTTATGTAAAAGGGGACGCTGATTCCAACGCGCTTAGTTTTATGGCGATAGGACGAGTATTAAGGGAAATAGAGGCGACAAAACATTTTGAAAAGTCCCTATACCACCACATTGAACTTTGCCGAAAAATTCAAAGTCAAGAAATAGTACCTTTGTTGGTATATCTTTATGTAAAAGGGGACGCTTATTCCAACGCGCTTAGTTTCATTGCGATAGGACGAGTATTAAGGGAAAGAGAGGCGACAAAACATTTTGAAAAGTCCCTATACCACCACATTGAACTTTGCCGAAAAATTCAAAGTCAAGAAACAGTACCTTTGTTGATATATCTTTATGTAAAAGGGGACGCTGATTCCAACGCGCTTAGTTTTATGGCGATAGGACGAGTATTAAGGGAAATAGAGGCGACAAAACATTTTGAAAAGTCCCTATACCACCACATTGAACTTTGCCGAAAAATTCAAAGTCAAGAAACAGTACCTGTGTTGGTATATCTTTATGTAAAAGGGGACGCTGATTCCAACGCGCTTAGTTTCATGGCGATAGGACGAGTAATAAGGGAAAGAGGGGCGACAAAACATTGTGAAAAGTCCCTATACCACCACATTGAACTTTGCCGAAAAATTCAAAGTCAAGAAACAGTACCTTTGTTGGTATATCATTATGTAAATGGGGACGCTGATTCCAACGCGCTTAGTTTTATGGCGATAGGACGAGTATTAAGGGAAATAGAGGCGACAAAACATTTTGAAAAGTCCCAATACGGTGCTCATTGAACTTTGCCGAAAAATTCATAGTCAAGAAACAGTACCTTTGTTGATATATCTTTATGTAAAAGGGGACGCTGATTCCAACGCGCTTAGTTTCATGGCGATAGGACGAGTATTAAGGGAAAGAGGGGCGACAAAACATTTTGAAAAGTCCCTATACCACCACATTGAACTTTGCCGAAAAATTCAAAGTCAAGAAATAGTACCTTTGTTGGTATATCTTTATGTAAAAGGGGACGCTTATTCCAACGCGCTTAGTTTCATGGCGATAGGACGAGTATTAAGGGAAAGAGAGGCGACAAAACATTTTGAAAAGTCCCTATACCACCACATTGAACTTTGCCGAAAAATTCAAAGTCAAGAAACAGTACCTTTGTTGGTATATCTTTATGTAAAAGGGGACGCTGATTCCAACGCGCTTAGTTTCATGGCGATAGGACGAGTATTAAGGGAAATAGAGGCGACAAAACATTTTGAAAAGTCCCTATACCACCACATTGAACTTTGCCGAAAAATTCAAAGTCAAGAAACGGTACCTTTGTTGGTACATCTTTATGTAAAAGGGGACGCTGATTCCAACGCGCTTAGTTTCATGGCGATAGGACGAGTATTAAGGGAAATAGAGGCGACAATACATTTTGAAAAGTCCCTATACCACCACATTGAACATTGCCGAAAAATTCAAAGTCAAGAACAGTACCTTTGTTGGTACATCTTTATGTAAAAGGGGACGCTGATTCCAACGCGCTTAGTTTCATGGCGATAGGACGAGTATTAAGGGAAAGAGAGGCGACAAAACATTTTGAAAAGTCCCTATACCACCACATTGAACGTTGCCGAAAAATTCAAAGTCAAGAAACAGTACCTTTGTTGGAATATCTTTATGTAAAAGGGGACGCTGATTCCAACGCGCTTAGTTTCATGGCGATAGGACGATTATTAAGGGAAAGAGAGGTGACAATACATTTTGAAAATTCCCTATACCAATACATTGAACTTTGCCGAAAAATTCAAAGTCAAGAAACAGTACCTTTGTTGGTATATCTTTATGTAAAAAGGGACGCTGATTCCAACGCGCTTAGTTTTATGGCGATAGGACGGGTATTAAGGGAAATAGAGGCGACAAAACATTTTGAAAAATCCCAATACGGTGCTCATTGAACTTTGCCGAAAAATTCATAGTCAAGAAACAGTACCTTTGTTGATATATCTTTATGTAAAAGGGGACGCTGATTCCAACGCGCTTAGTTTCATGGCGATAGGACGAGTATTAAGGGAAAGAGAGGCGACAAAACATTTTGAAAAGTCCCTATACCACCACATTGAACTATGCCGAAAAATTCAAAGTCAAGAAACAGTACCTTTGTTGGTATATCTTTATGTAAAAGGGGACGCTGATTCCAACGCGCTTAGTTTCATGGCGATAGGACGAGTATTAAGGGAAATAGAGGCGACAAAACATTTTGAAAAGTCCCTATACCACCACATTGAACTTTGCCGAAAAATTCAAAGTCAAGAAACGGTACCTTTGTTGGTATATCTTTATGTAAAAGGGGACGCTGATTCCAACGCGCTTAGTTTCATGGCGATAGGACGAGTATTAAGGGAAATAGAGGCGACAATACATTTTGAAAAGTCCCTATACCACCACATTGAACATTGCCGAAAAATTCAAAGTCAAGAACAGTACCTTTGTTGGTACATCTTTATGTAAAAGGGGACGCTGATTCCAACGCGCTTAGTTTCATGGCGATAGGACGAGTATTAAGGGAAAGAGAGGCGACAAAACATTTTGAAAAGTCCCTATACCACCACATTGAACGTTGCCGAAAAATTCAAAGTCAAGAAACAGTACCTTTGTTGGTATATCTTTATGTAAAAGGGGACGCTGATTCCAACGCGCTTAGTTTCATGGCGATAGGACGAGTATTAAGGGAAAGAGAGGCGACAATACATTTTGAAAATTCCCTATACCACCACATTGAACTTTGCCGAAAAATTCAAAGTCAAGAAACAGTACCTTTGTTGGTATATCTTTATGTAAAAAGGGACGCTGATTCCAACGCGCTTAGTTTTATGGCGATAGGGCGGGTATTAAGGGAAATAGAGGCGAAAAAACATTTTGAAAAATGCCAATACGGTGCTCATTGAACTTTGCCGAAAAATTCATAGTCAAGAAACAGTACCTTTGTTGATATATCTTTATGTAAAAGGGGACGCTGATTCCAACGCGCTTAGTTTCATGGCGATAGGACTAGTATTAAGGGAAATAGGGGCGACGAAACATTTTGAAAAGTCCCTATACCACCACATTGAACTTCGCCGAAAAATTCAAAGTCAAGAAACAGTACCTTTGTTGGTATATCATTATGTAAATGGGGACGCTGATTCCAACGCGCCTAGTTTCATGGCGATAGGACCAGTATTAAGGGAAATAGGGGCGACAAAACATTTTGAAAAGTCCATATACCACCCCATTGAACTTTGCCGAAAAATTCCAAGTCAAGAAACAGTACCTTTGTTGGTATATCTTTATGTAAAAGGGGACGCTGATTCCAACGCGCTTAGTTTCATGGCGATAGGACGAGTATTAAGGGAAATAGAGGCGACAAAACATTTTGAAAAATCCCAATACGGTGCTCATTGAACTTTGCCGAAAAATTCATAGTCAAGAAACAGTACCTTTGTTGATATATCTTTATGTAAAAGGGGACGCTGATTCCAACGCGCTTAGTTTCATGGCGATCGGACGAGTATTAAGGGAAAGAGAGGCGACAAAACATTTTGAAAAGTCCATATACCACCACATTGAACGTTGCCGAAAAATTCAAAGTCAAGAAACAGTACCTTTGTTGGTATATCTTTATGTAAAAGGGGACGCTGATTCCAACGCGCTTAGTTTCATGGCGATAGGACGAGTATTAAGGGAAAGAGAGGCGACAATACATTTTGAAAATTCCCTATACCACCACATTGAACTTTTCCGAAAAATTCAAAGTCAAGAAACAGTACCTTTGTTGGTATATCTTTATGTAAAAAGGGACGCTGATTCCAACGCGCTTAGTTTTATGGCGATAGGACGAGTATTAAGGGAAATAGAGGCGACAAAACATTTTGAAAAATCCCAATACGGTGCTCATTGAACTTTGCCGAAAAATTCATAGTCAAGAAACAGTACCTTTGTTGATATATCTTTATGTAAAAGGGGACGCTGATTCCAACGCGCTTAGTTTCATGGCGATCGGACGAGTATTAAGGGAAAGAGAGGCGACAAAACATTTTGAAAAGTCCCTATACCACCACATTGAACTTTGCCGAAAAATTCAAAGTCAAGAAACAGTACCTTTGTTGGTATATCTTTATGTAAAAGGGGACGCTGATTCCAACGCGCTTAGTTTCATGGCGATAGGACGAGTATTAAGAGAAATAGAGGCGACAAAACATTTTGAAAAGTCCCTATACCACCACATTGAACTTTGCCGAAAAATTCAAAGTCAAGAAACGGTACCTTTGTTGGTATATCTTTATGTAAAAGGGGACGCTGATTCCAACGCGCTTAGTTTCATGGCGATAGGACGAGTATTAAGGGAAATAGAGGCGACAATACATTTTGAAAAGTCCCTATACCACCACATTGAACATTGCCGAAAAATTCAAAGTCAAGAACAGTACCTTTGTTGGTACATCTTTATGTAAAAGGGGACGCTGATTCCAACGCGCTTAGTTTCATGGCGATAGGACGAGTATTAAGGGAAAGAGAGGCGACAAAACATTTTGAAAAGTCCCTATACCACCACATTGAACGTTGCCGAAAAATTCAAAGTCAAGAAACAGTACCTTTGTTGGTATATCTTTATGTAAAAGGGGACGCTGATTCCAACGCGCTTAGTTTCATGGCGATAGGACGAGTATTAAGGGAAAGAGAGGCGACAATACATTTTGAAAATTCCCTATACCACCACATTGAACTTTGCCGAAAAATTCAAAGTCAAGAAACAGTACCTTTGTTGGTATATCTTTATGTAAAAAGGGACGCTGATTCCAACGCGCTTAGTTTTATGGCGATAGGACGGGTATTAAGGGAAATAGAGGCGACAAAACATTTTGAAAAATCCCAATACGGTGCTCATTGAACTTTGCCGAAAAATTCATAGTCAAGAAACCGTACCTTTGTTGATATATCTTTATGTAAAAGGGGACGCTGATTCCAACGGGCTTAGTTTTATGGCGATAGGACGAGTATTAAGGGAAATAGAGGCGACAAAACATTTTGAAAAGTCCCTATACCACCACATTGAACTTTGCCGAAAAATTGAAAGTCAAGAAACAGTACCTGTGTTGGTATATCTTTATGTAAAAGGGGACGCTGATTCCAACGCGCTTAGTTTCATGGCGATAGGACGAGTAATAAGGGAAAGAGAGGCGACAAAACATTGTGAAAAGTCCCTATACCACCACATTGAACTTTGCCGAAAAATTCAAAGTCAAGAAACATTACCTTTGTTGGTATATCATTATGTAAATGGGGACGCTGATTCCAACGCGCTTAGTTTTATGGCGATAGGACGAGTATTAAGGGAAATAGAGGCGACAAAACATTTTGAAAAGTCCCAATACGGTGCTCATTGAACTTTGCCGAAAAATTCATAGTCAAGAAACAGTACCTTTGTTGATATATCTTTATGTAAAAGGGGACGCTGATTCCAACGCGCTTAGTTTCATGGCGATAGGACGAGTATTAAGGGAAAGAGAGGCGACAAAACATTTTGAAAAGTCCCTATACCACCACATTGAACTTTGCCAAAAAATTCAAAGTCAAGAAATAGTACCTTTGTTGGTATATCTTTATGTAAAAGGGGATGCTTATTCCAACGCGCTTAGTTTCATGGCGATAGGACGAGTATTAAGGGAAATAGAGGCGACAATACATTTTGAAAAGTCCCTATACCACCACATTGAACATTGCCGAAAAATTCAAAGTCAAGAACAGTACCTTTGTTGGTACATCTTTATGTAAAAGGGGACGCTGATTCCAACGCGCTTAGTTTCATGGCGATAGGACGAGTATTAAGGGAAAGAGAGGCGACAAAACATTTTGAAAAGTCCCTATACCACCACATTGAACGTTGCCGAAAAATTCAAAGTCAAGAAACAGTACCTTTGTTGGTATATCTTTATGTAAAAGGGGACGCTGATTCCAACGCGCTTAGTTTCATGGCGATAGGACGAGTATTAAGGGAAAGAGAGGCGACAATACATTTTGAAAATTCCCTATACCACCACATTGAACTTTGCCGAAAAATTCAAAGTCAAGAAACAGTACCTTTGTTGGTATATCTTTATGTAAAAAGGGACGCTGATTCCAACGCGCTTAGTTTTATGGCGATAGGACGGGTATTAAGGGAAATAGAGGCGACAAAACATTTTGAAAAATCCCAATACGGTGCTCATTGAACTTTGCCGAAAAATTCATAGTCAAGAAACCGTACCTTTGTTGATATATCTTTATGTAAAAGGGGACGCTGATTCCAACGCGCTTAGTTTTATGGCGATAGGACGAGTATTAAGGGAAATAGAGGCGACAAAACATTTTGAAAAGTCCCTATACCACCACATTGAACTTTGCCGAAAAATTCAAAGTCAAGAAACAGTACCTGTGTTGGTATATCTTTATGTAAAAGGGGACGCTGATTCCAACGCGCTTAGTTTCATGGCGATAGGACGAGTAATAAGGGAAAGAGAGGCGACAAAACATTGTGAAAAGTCCCTATACCACCACATTGAACTTTGCCGAAAAATTCAAAGTCAAGAAACAGTACCTTTGTTGGTATATCATTATGTAAATGGGGACGCTGATTCCAACGCGCTTAGTTTTATGGCGATAGGACGAGTATTAAGGGAAATAGAGGCGACAAAACATTTTGAAAAGTCCCAATACGGTGCTCATTGAACTTTGCCGAAAAATTCATAGTCAAGAAACAGTACCTTTGTTGATATATCTTTATGTAAAAGGGGACGCTGATTCCAACGCGCTTAGTTTCATGGCGATAGGACGAGTATTAAGGGAAAGAGAGGCGACAAAACATTTTGAAAAGTCCCTATACCACCACATTGAACTTTGCCGAAAAATTCAAAGTCAAGAAATAGTACCTTTGTTGGTATATCTTTATGTAAAAGGGGACGCTTATTCCAACGCGCTTAGTTTCATGGCGATAGGACGAGTATTAAGGGAAATAGAGGCGACAAAACATTTTGAAAAGTCCCTATACCACCACATTGAACTTTGCCGAAAAATTCAAAGTCAAGAAACAGTACCTTTGTTGGTATATCTTTATGTAAAAGGGGACGCTGATTCCAACGCGCTTAGTTTCATGGCGATAGGACGAGTATTAAGGGAAATAGAGGCGACAATACATTTTGAAAAGTCCCTATACCACCACATTGAACGTTGCCGAAAAATTCAAAGTCAAGAACAGTACCTTTGTTGGTACATCTTTATGTAAAAGGGGACGCTGATTCCAACGCGCTTAGTTTCATGGCGATAGGACGAGTATTAAGGGAAATAAAGGCGACAAAACATTTTGAAAAGTCCCTATACCACCACATTGAACGTTGCCGAAAAATTCAAAGTCAAGAAACAGTACCTTTGTTGGTATATCTTTATGTAAAAGGGGACGCTGATTCCAACGCGCTTAGTTTCATGGCGATAGGACGAGTATTAAGGGAAAGAGAGGCGCTAAACCATTTTGAAAAGTCCCTATACCACCACATTGAACTTTGCCGAAAAATTCAAAGTCAAGAAACAGTACCTTTGTTGGTATATCATTATGTAAATGGGGACGCTGATTCCAACGCGCTTAGTTTTATGGCGATAGGACGAGTATTAAGGGAAATAGAGGCGACAAAACATTTTGAAAAGTCCCTATACCACCACATTGAACTTTGCCGAAAAATTCAAAGTCAAGAAACAGTACCTGTGTTGGTATATCTTTATGTAAAAGGGGACGCTGATTCCAACGCGCTTAGCTTCATGGCGATAGGACGAGTAATAAGGGAAAGAGAGGCGACAAAACATTGTTAAAAGTCCCTATACCACCACATTGAACTTTGCCGAAAAATTCAAAGTCAAGAAACAGTACCTTTGTTGGTATATCATTATGTAAATGGGGACGCTGATTCCAACGCGCTTAGTTTTATGGCGATAGGACGAGTATTAAGGGAAATAGAGGCGACAAAACATTTTGAAAAGTCCCAATACGGTGCTCATTGAACTTTGCCGAAAAATTCATAGTCAAGAAACAGTACCTTTGTTGATATATCTTTATGTAAAAGGGGACGCTGATTCCAACGCGCTTAGTTTCATGGCGATAGGACGAGTATTAAGGGAAAGAGAGGCGACAAAACATTTTGAAAAGTCCCTATACCACCACATTGAACTTTGCCGAAAAATTCAAAGTCAAGAAATAGTACCTTTGTTGGTATATCTTTATGTAAAAGGGGACGCTGATTCCAACGCGCTTAGTTTCATGGCGATAGGACGAGCATTAAGGGAAATAGAGGCGACAAAACATTTTGAAAAGTCCCTATACCACCACATTGAACTTTGCCGAAAAATTCAAAGTCAAGAAACAGTACCTTTGTTGGTATATCTTTATGTAAAAGGGGACGCTGATTCCAACGCGCTTAGTTTCATGGCGATAGGACGAGTATTAAGGGAAATAGAGGCGACAATACATTTTGAAAAGTCCCTATACCACCACATTGAACGTTGCCGAAAAATTCAAAGTCAAGAACAGTACCTTTGTTGGTACATCTTTATGTAAAAGGGGACGCTGATTCCAACGCGCTTAGTTTCATGGCGATAGGACGAGTATTAAGGGAAAGAAAGGCGACAAAACATTTTGAAAAGTCCCTATACCACCACATTGAACGTTGCCGAAAAATTCAAAGTCAAGAAACAGTACCTTTGTTGGTATATCTTTATGTAAAAGGGGACGCTGATTCCAACGCGCTTAGTTTCATGGCGATAGGACGAGTATTAAGGGAAATAGAAGCGATAAAACATTTTGAAAAGTCCCTATACCACCACATTGAACTTTGCCGAAAAATTCAAAGTCAAGAAACAGTACCTGTGTTGGTATATCTTTATGTAAAAGGGGACGCTGATTCCAACGCGCCTAGTTTCATGGCGATAGGACCAGTATTAAGGGAAATAGGGGCGACAAAACATTTTGAATAGTCCCTATACCACCACATTGAACTTTGCGGAAAAATTCAAAGTCAAGAAACAGTACCTGTGTTGGTATATCATTGTGTAAAAGAGGACGCTGATTCCAACGCGCTTAGTTTCATGGCGATAGGACGAGTAATAAGGGAAAGAGAGGCGACAAAACATTGTGAAAAGTCCCTATACCACCACATTGAATTTTGCCGAAAAATTCAAAGTCAAGAAGCAGTACCTTTGTTGGTATATCATTATGTAAATAGGGACGCTGATTCCATCGCGCTTAGTTTTATGGCGATAGGACGAGTATTAAGGGAAATAGAGGCGACAAAACATTTTGAAAAGTCCCAATACGGTGCTCATTGAACTTTGCCGAAAAATTCATAGTCAAGAAACAGTACCTTTGTTGATATATCTTTATGTAAAAGGGGACGCTGATTCCAACGCGCTTAGTTTCATGGCGATAGGACGAGTATTAAGGGAAAGAGAGGCGACAAAACATTTTGAAAAGTCCCTATACCACCACATTGAACTTTGCCGAAAAGTTCAAAGTCAAGAAACAGTACCTTTGTTGGTATATCTTTATGTAAAAGGGGACGCTGATTCCAACGCGCTTAGTTTCATGGCGATAGGACAAGTATTAAGGGAAATAGAGGCGACAAAACATTTTGAAAAGTCCCTATACCACCACATTGAACTTTGCCGAAAAATTCAAAGTCAAGAACAGTACCTTTGTTGGTACATCTTTATGTAAAAGTGGACGCTGATTCCAACGCGCTTAGTTTCTTGGCGATAGGACGAGTATTAAGGGAAAGAGAGGCGACAAAACATTTTGAAAAGTCCCTATACCACCACATTGAACGTTGCCGAAAAATTCAAAGTCAAGAAACAGTACCTTTGTTGGTATATCTTTATGTAAAAGGGGACGCTGATTCCAACGCGCTTAGTTTCATGGCGATAGGACGAGTATTAAGGGAAAGAGAGGCGACAATACATTTTGAAAATTCCCTATACCACCACATTGAACTTTGCCGAAAAATTCAAAGTCAAGAAACAGTACCTTTATTGGTATATCTTTATGTAAAAAGGGACGCTGATTCCAACGCGCTTAGTTTTATGGCGATAGGACGGGTATTAAGGGAAATAGAGGCGACAAAACATTTTGAAAAATCCCAATACGGTGCTCATTGAACTTTGCCGAAAAATTCATAGTCAAGAAACAGTACCTTTGTTGATATATCTTTATGTAAAAGGGGACGCTGATTCCAACGCGCTTAGTTTCATGGCGATAGGACGAGTATTAAGGGAAAGAGAGGCGACAAAACATTTTGAAAAGTCCCTATACCACCACATTGAACTTCGCCGAAAAATTCAAAGTCAAGAAGCAGTACCTTTGTTGGTATATCTTTATGTAAAAGGGGACGCTGATTCCAACGCGCTTAGTTTCATGGCGATAGGACGAGTATTAAGGGAAAGATAGGCGACAAACCATTTTGAAAAGTCCCTATACCACCACATTGAACTTTGCCGAAAAATTCAAAGTCAAGAAACAGTACCTTTGTTGGTATATCATTATGTAAATGGGGACGCTGATTCCATCGCGCTTAGTTTTATGGCGATAGGACGAGTATTAAGGGAAATAGAGGCGACAAAATATTTTGAAAAGTCCCAATACGGTGCTCATTGAACTTTGCCGAAAAATTCATAGTCAAGAAACAGTACCTTTGTTGATACATCTTTATGTAAAAGGGGACGCTGATTCCAACGCGCTTAGTTTCATGGCGATAGGACGAGTATTAAGGGAAAGAGAGGCGACAAAACATTTTGAAAAGTCCCTATACCACCACATTGAACTTTGCCGAAAAATTCAAAGTCAAGAAACAGTACCTTTGTTGGTATATCTTTATGTAAAAGGGGACGCTGATTCCAACGCGCTTAGTTTCATGGCGATAGGACGAGTATTAAGGGAAATAGAGGCGACAAAACATTTTGAAAAGTCCCTATACCACCACATTGAACTTTGCCGAAAAATTCAAAGTCAAGAAACGGTACCTTTGTTGGTATATCTTTATGTAAAAGGGGACGCTGATTCCAACGCGCTTAGTTTCATGGCGATAGGACGAGTATTAAGGGAAATAGAGGCGACAATACATTTTGAAAAGTCCCTATACCACCACATTGAACATTGCCGAAAAATTCAAAGTCAAGAACAGTACCTTTGTTGGTACATCTTTATGTAAAAGGGGACGCTGATTCCAACGCGCTTAGTTTCATGGCGATAGGACGAGTATTAAGGGAAAGAGAGGCGACAAAACATTTTGAAAAGTCCCTATACCACCACATTGAACGTTGCCGAAAAATTCAAAGTCAAGAAACAGTACCTTTGTTGGTATATCTTTATGTAAAAGGGGACGCTGATTCCAACGCGCTTAGTTTCATGGCGATAGGACGAGTATTAAGGGAAATAGAAGCGATAAAACATTTTGAAAAGTCCCTATACCACCACATTGAACTTTGCCGAAAAATTCAAAGTCAAGAAACAGTACCTGTGTTGGTATATCTTTATGTAAAAGGGGACGCTGATTCCAACGCGCCTAGTTTCATGGCGATAGGACCAGTATTAAGGGAAATAGGGGCGACAAAACATTTTGAAAAGTCCCCATACCACCACATTGAACTTTGCCGAAAAATTCAAAGTTAAGAAACAGTACCTGTGTTGGTATATCTTTATGTAAAAGGGGACGCTGATTTCAACGCGCCTAGTTTCATGGCGATAGGACGAGTATTAAGGGAAATAGGGGCGATAAAACATTTTGAAAAGTTCCTATACTACCACATTGAACTTTGCCGAAAAATTCAAAGTCAAGAAACAGTACCTGTGTTGGTATATCATTATGTAAAAGAGGACGCTGATTCCAACGCGCTTAGTTTCATGGCGATAGGACGAGTAATAAGGGAAAGAGAGGCGACAAAACATTTTGAAAAGTCCCAATACGGTGCTCATTGAACTTTGCCGAAAAATTCATAGTCAAGAAACAGTACCTTTGTTGATATATCTTTATGTAAAAGGGGACGCTGATTCCAACGCGCTTAGTTTCATGGCGATAGGACGAGTATTAAGGGAAAGAGAGGCGACAAAACATTTTGAAAAGTCCCTATGCCACCACATTGAACTTTGCCGAAAAATTCAAAGTCAAGAAACAGTACCTTTGTTGGTATATCTTTATGTAAAAGGGGACGCTGATTCCAACGCGCTTAGTTTCATGGCGATAGGACGAGAATTAAGGGAAATAGAGGCGACAAAACATTTTGAAAAGTCCCTATACCACCACATTGAACTTTGCCGAAAAATTCAAAGTCAAGAAGCGGTACTTTTGTTGGTATATCTTTATGTAAAAGGGGACGCTGATTCCAACGCGCTTAGTTTCATGGCGATAGGACGAGTATTAAGGGAAATAGAGGCGACAACACCTTTGCACCGAACACACACCCGAATACACACCCGAATACAAACCCGAACACACACCCGAACACACACCCGAATACACATCCGAACACACACCCGAATACACACCCGAACACACACTCGAATACAACCCGAACACACACCCGAACACACACCCGAATACACACCCGAATACACACCCGAACACACACCCGAATACAACCCGAATACACACCCGAACACACTCCCGAACACACACCCGAATACACACCCGAACACACACCCGAATACACACCAGAACACACACCCGAATGCAACCCGAATACACACCCGAACACACACCCGAATACACACCCGAACACACACCCGAATACAACCCGAATACACACCCGAACACACAACCGAATACACACCCGAACACACACCCGAACCCACACCCGAATACAACCCGAATACACACCCGAATACACACCCGAATACACACCCGAACACACACCCGAATACACACCCGAATACACACCCGAACACACACCCGAATACACACCCGAACACACACCCGAATACACACCCGAATACAACCCGAATACACTCCCGAACACACACCCGAATACAACCCGAACACACACCCGAACACACACCCGAATACAACCCGAATACACACCCGAACACACACCCGAATACACACCCGAACACACACCCGAATACACACCCGAATACACACCCGAATACAACCCGAACACACACCCGAACACACACCCGAATACAACCCGAACACACACCCGAATACAACCCGAATACACAACCGAACTCACACCCGAATACACACCCGAACACACACCCGAATACACACCCGAACACACACCCGAATACAACCCGAACACACACCCGAACACACACCCGAATACAACCCGAACACACACCCGAACACACACCCGAATACACACCCGAACACACACCCGAATACAACCCGAATACACACCCGAACACACACCCGAACACACACCCGAACACACACCCGAATACAACCCGAATACACACCCGAACACACACCCGAATACAACCCGAACACACACCCGAATACACACCCGAACACACACCCGAATACAACCCGAATACACACCCGAACACACACCCGAATACACACCCGAACTCACACCCGAATACACACCCGAACACTCACTCGAATACAACCCGAACACACACCCGAACACACACCCGAATACAACCCGAACACACACCCGAACACACACCCGAATACAACCCGAATACACACCCGAACACACACCCGAATGCAACCCGAATACACACCCGAACACACACCCGAATACAACCCGAATACACACCCGAACACACTCCCTAACGCACACCCGAATACACACCCGAAGACAAACCCGAATACACACCCGAATACACACCCGAATGCGAACCCGAAAACACAATCGAATACACACCCGAAGACACACCCGAATACAACCCGAATACAACCCGAATACACTCCCGAACACACACCCGAATACATACCCGAACACACCCGAATACACACCCGAACACACACCCGAATACACACCCGAACACACACTCGAATACAACCCGAACACACACCCGAACACACACCCGAATACACACCCGAATACACACCCGAACACACACCCGAATACAACCCGAATACACACCCGAACACACTCCCGAACACACACCCGAATACACACCCGAACACACACCCGAATACACACCAGAACACACACCCAAATGCAACCCGAATACACACCCGAACACACACCCGAATACACACCCGAACACACACCCGAATACAACCCGAATACACACCCGAACACACACCCGAATACACACCCGAACACACACCCGAACCCACACCCGAATACAACCCGAATACACACCCGAATACACACCCGAATACACACCCGAACACACACCCGAATACACACCCGAATACACACCCGAACACACCCGAATACACACCCGAACATACACCCGAACACACACCCGAACACACACCCGAATACAATCCGAATACACACCCGAATACAACCCGAATACACACCCGAACACACACCCGAATACAACCCGAATACACACCCGAACACACACCCGAATATAACCCGAACACACACACGAATACAATCCGAATACACACCCGAACACACACCCGAACACACACCCGAATACAACCCGAATACACACCCGAATACACACCCGAATACACACCCGAACACACACCCGAATACACACCCGAATACCCATCCGAACACACACCCGAATACAACCCGAACACACACCCGAACACACACCCGAACACACACCCGAATACAACCCGAATACACACCCGAACACACACCCGAACACACACCCGAATACACACCCGAACACACACCCGAATACACACCCGAACACACACTCGAATACAACCCGAACACACACCCGAACACACACCCGAATACACACCCGAATACACACCCGAACACACACCCGAAAACAACCCGAATACACACCCGAACACACTCCCGAACACACACCCGAATACACACCCGAACACACACCCGAATACACACCCGAACACACACCTGAATGCAACCCGAATACACACCCGAACGCACACCCGAAAACACACCCGAACACACACCCGAAACAACCCGAATACACACCCGAACACACACCCGAATACACACCCGAACACACACCCGAACCTACACCCGAATACAACCCGAATGCACACCCGAATACACACCCGAATACACACCCGAACAAACACCCGAATACACACCCAAACACAAACCCGAACACACACCCGAATACAACCCGAATACACACCCGAACACACACCCGAACACACACCCGAATACAACCCGAATACACACCCGAATACACACCCGAACACACACCCGAACACACACCCGAATACACACCCGAACACACACCCGAATACACACCCGAATGCGAACCCGAAAACACAATCCAATACACACCCGAAGACACACCCGAATACAACCCGAATACAACCCGAATACACTCCCGAACACACACCCGAATACATACCCGAACACACCCGAATACACACCCGAACACACACCCGAATACACACCCGAATACAAACCCGAACACACACCCGAACACACACCCGAATACACACCCGAACACACACCCGAATACACACCCGAACACACACTCGAATACAACCCGAACACACACCCGAACACACACCCGAATACACACCCGAATACACACCCGAACACACACCCGAATACAACCCGAATACACACCCGAACACACTCCCGAACACACACCCGAATACACACCCGAACACACACCCGAATACACACCCGAACACACACCCGAATTCAACCCGAATACACACCCGAACACACACCCGAATACACACCCGAACACACACCCGAATACAACCCGAATACACACCCGAACACACACCCGAATACACACCCGAACACACACCCGAACCCACACCCGAATACAACCCGAATACACACCCGAATACACACCCGAATACACACCCGAACACACACCCGAATACACACCCGAACGCACACCCGAATACACACCCGCATACAACCCGAATACACACCCGAACACACACCCGAATACAACCCGAACACACACCCGCATACAACCCGAATACACACCCGAACACACACCCGAATACAACCCGAACACACACCCGAACACACACCCGAACACACACTCGAATACAACCCGAATACACACCCGAATAAACACCCGAACACACACCCGAATACACACCCGAACACACACCCGAATACACACCCGAACACACACTCGAATACAACCCGAACACACACCCGAACACACACCCGAATACACACTCGAATACACACCCGAACACACACCCGAACACACACCCGAATACACACCCGAACACACTCCCGAACACACACCCGAATACACACCCGAACACACACCCGAATACACACCCGAACACACACCTGAATGCAACCCGAATACACACCCGAACGCACACCCGAAAACACACCCGAACACACACCCGAAAAAACCCGAATACACACCCGAACACCCACCCGAATACACACCCGAACACACACCCGAACCTACACCCGAATACAACCCGAATACACACCCGAATACACACCCGAATACACACCCGAACACACACCCGAATACACACCCAAACACACACCCGAACACACACCCGAATACAACCCGAATAGACACCCGAACACTCACCCGAATACACACCCGAATACACACCCGAACACACACCCGAATATACACCCGAACATACACCCGAACACAAACCCGAATACAATCCGAATACACACCCGAATACAACCCGAATACACACCCGAACACACACCCGAATACAACCCGAATACACACCTGAACACACACCCGAACACACACCCGAATACAACCCGAATACACACCCGAACACACACCCGAACACACACCCGAATACATACCCGAACACACACTCGAATACAACCCGAACACACACCCGAACACACACCCGAACACACACCCGCATACAACCCGAATACACACCCGAACACACACCCGAATACAACCCGAACACACACCCGAACACACACCCGAACACACACTCGAATACAACCCGAATACACACCCGAATACACACCCGAACACACACCCGAATACACACCCGAACACACACCCGAATACACACCCGAACACACACTCGAATACAACCCGAACACACACCCGAACACACACCCGAATACACACTCGAATACACACCCGAACACACACCCGAACACACACCCGAATACACACCCGAACACACTCCCGAACACACACCCGAATACACACCCGAACACACACCCGAATACACACCCGAACACACACCTGAATGCAACCCGAATACACACTCGAATACAACCCGAACACACACCCGAACGCACACCCGAACACACACCCGAATACAACCCGAATACACACCCGAACACACACCCGAATATAACCCGAACATACACCCGAATACAATCCGAATACACACCCGAACACACACCCGAACACACACCCGAATACAACCCGAATACACACCCGCATACAACCCGAATACACACCCGAACACACACCCGAATACAACCCGAACACACACCCGAACTCACACCCGAACACACACCCGAATACAACCCGAATACACACCCGAACACACACCCGAACACACACCCGAATACACACCCGAACACACACTCGAATACAACCCGAACACACACCCGAACACACACCCGAACACACACCCGCATACAACCCGAATACACACCCGAACACACACCCGAATACAACCCGAACACACACCCGAACACACACCCGAACACACACTCGAATACAACCCGAATACACACCCGAATACACACCCGAACACACACCCGAATACACACCCGAACACACACCCGAATACACACCCGAACACACACTCGAATACAACCCGAACACACACCCGAACACACACCCGAATACACACCCGAATACACACCCGAACACACACCCGAATACAACCCGAATACACACCCGAACACACTCCCGAACACACACCCGAATACACACCCGAACACACACCCGAATACACACCAGAACACACACCCGAATGCAACCCGAATACACACCCGAACACACACCCGAATACACACCCGAACACACACCCGAATACAACCCGAATACACACCCGAACACACACCCGAATACACACCCGAACACACACCCGAACCCACACCCGAATACAACCCGAATACACACCCGAATACACACCCGAATACACACCCGAACACACACCCGAATACACACCCGAATACACACCCGAACACACACCCGAATACACACCCGAACACACACCCGAATACACACCCGAATACAACCCGAATACACTCCCGAACACACACCCGAATACAACCCGAACACACACCCGAACACACACCCGAATACAACCCGAATACACACCCGAACACACACCCGAATACACACCCGAACACACACCCGAATACACACCCGAATACACACCCGAATACAACCCGAACACACACCCGAACACACACCCGAATACAACCCGAACACACACCCGAATACAACCCGAATACACAACCGAACTCACACCCGAATACACACCCGAACACACACCCGAATACACAGCCGAACACACACCCGAATACAACCCGAACACACACCCGAACACACACCCGAATACAACCCGAACACACACCCGAACACACACCCGAATACACACCCGAACACACACCCGAATACAACCCGAATACACACCCGAACACACACCCGAACACACACCCGAACACACACCCGAATACAACCCGAATACACACCCGAACACACACCCGAATACAACCCGAACACACACCCGAATACACACCCGAACACACACCCGAATACAACCCGAATACACACCCGAACACACACCCGAATACACACCCGAACTCACACCCGAATACACACCCGAACACTCACTCGAATACAACCCGAACACACACCCGAACACACACCCGAATACAACCCGAACACACACCCGAACACACACCCGAATACAACCCGAATACACACCCGAACACACACCCGAATGCAACCCGAATACACACCCGAACACACACCCGAATACAACCCGAATACACACCCGAACACACTCCCTAACGCACACCCGAATACACACCCGAAGACAAACCCGAATACACACCCGAATACACACCCGAATGCGAACCCGAAAACACAATCGAATACACACCCGAAGACACACCCGAATACAACCCGAATACAACCCGAATACACTCCCGAACACACACCCGAATACATACCCGAACACACCCGAATACACACCCGAACACACACCCGAATACACACCCGAACACACACTCGAATACAACCCGAACACACACCCGAACACACACCCGAATACACACCCGAATACACACCCGAACACACACCCGAATACAACCCGAATACACACCCGAACACACTCCCGAACACACACCCGAATACACATCCGAACACACACCCGAATACACACCAGAACACACACCCGAATGCAACCCGAATACACACCCGAACACACACCCGAATACACACCCGAACACACACCCGAATACAACCCGAATACACACCCGAACACACACCCGAATACACACCCGAACACACACCCGAACCCACACCCGAATACAACCCGAATACACACCCGAATACACACCCGAATACACACCCGAACACACACCCGAATACACACCCGAATACACACCCGAACACACCCGAATACACACCCGAACATACACCCGAACACACACCCGAACACACACCCGAATACAATCCGAATACACACCCGAATACAACCCGAATACACACCCGAACACACACCCGAATACAACCCGAATACACACCCGAACACACACCCGAATATAACCCGAACACACACACGAATACAATCCGAATACACACCCGAACACACACCCGAACACACACCCGAATACAACCCGAATACACACCCGAATACACACCCGAATACACACCCGAACACACACCCGAATACACACCCGAATACCCATCCGAACACACACCCGAATACAACCCGAACACACACCCGAACACACACCCGAACACACACCCGAATACAACCCGAATACACACCCGAACACACACCCGAACACACACCCGAATACACACCCGAACACACACCCGAATACACACCCGAACACACACTCGAATACAACCCGAACACACACCCGAACACACACCCGAATACACACCCGAATACACACCCGAACACACACCCGAAAACAACCCGAATACACACCCGAACACACTCCCGAACACACACCCGAATACACACCCGAACACACACCCGAATACACACCCGAACACACACCTGAATGCAACCCGAATACACACCCGAACGCACACCCGAAAACACACCCGAACACACACCCGAAACAACCCGAATACACACCCGAACACACACCCGAATACACACCCGAACACACACCCGAACCTACACCCGAATACAACCCGAATGCACACCCGAATACACACCCGAATACACACCCGAACAAACACCCGAATACACACCCAAACACAAACCCGAACACACACCCGAATACAACCCGAATACACACCCGAACACACACCCGAACACACACCCGAATACAACCCGAATACACACCCGAATACACACCCGAACACACACCCGAACACACACCCGAATACACACCCGAACACACACCCGAATACACACCCGAATGCGAACCCGAAAACACAATCCAATACACACCCGAAGACACACCCGAATACAACCCGAATACAACCCGAATACACTCCCGAACACACACCCGAATACATACCCGAACACACCCGAATACACACCCGAACACACACCCGAATACACACCCGAATACACACCCGAACACACACCCGAATACACACCCGAACACACACCCGAACACACACCCGAATACAACCCGAATACACACTCCCGAACACACACCCGAATACACACCCGAACACACACCCGAATAAACACCCGAATACACACCCGAACACACACCCGAATACAACCCGAATACACACCCGAACACACTCCCGAACACACACCCGAATACACACCCGAACACACACCCGAATACACACCCGAACACACACCCGAATTCAACCCGAATACACACCCGAACACACACCCGAATACACACCCGAACACACACCCGAATACAACCCGAATACACACCCGAACACACACCCGAATACACACCCGAACACACACCCGAACCCACACCCGAATACAACCCGAATACACACCCGAATACACACCCGAATACACACCCGAACACACACCCGAATACACACCCGAATACACACCCGAACGCACACCCGAATACACACCCGCATACAACCCGAATACACACCCGAACACACACCCGAATACAACCCGAACACACACCCGCATACAACCCGAATACACACCCGAACACACACCCGAATACAACCCGAACACACACCCGAACACACACCCGAACACACACTCGAATACAACCCGAATACACACCCGAATACACACCCGAACACACACCCGAATACACACCCGAACACACACCCGAATACACACCCGAACACACACTCGAATACAACCCGAACACACACCCGAACACACACCCGAATACACACTCGAATACACACCCGAACACACACCCGAACACACACCCGAATACACACCCGAACACACTCCCGAACACACACCCGAATACACACCCGAACACACACCCGAATACACACCCGAACACACACCTGAATGCAACCCGAATACACACCCGAACGCACACCCGAAAACACACCCGAACACACACCCGAAAAAACCCGAATACACACCCGAACACCCACCCGAATACACACCCGAACACACACCCGAACCTACACCCGAATACAACCCGAATACACACCCGAATACACACCCGAATACACACCCGAACACACACCCGAATACACACCCAAACACACACCCGAACACACACCCGAATACAACCCGAATAGACACCCGAACACTCACCCGAATACTCACCCGAATACACACCCGAACACACACCCGAATATACACCCGAACATACACCCGAACACAAACCCGAATACAATCCGAATACACACCCGAATACAACCCGAATACACACCCGAACACACACCCGAATACAACCCGAATACACACCTGAACACACACCCGAACACACACCCGAATACAACCCGAATACACACCCGAACACACACCCGAACACACACCCGAATACACACCCGAACACACACTCAAATACAACCCGAACACACACCCGAACACACACCCGAACACACACCCGCATACAACCCGAATACACACCCGAACACACACCCGAATACAACCCGAACACACACCCGAACACACACCCGAACACACACTCGAATACAACCCGAATACACACCCGAATACGCACCCGAACACACACCCGAATACACAAACGAACACACACCCGAATACACACCCGAACACACACTCGAATACAACCCGAACACACACCCGAACACACACCCGAATACACACTCGAATACACACCCGAACACACACCCGAACACACACCCGAATACACACCCGAACACACTCCCGAACACACACCCGAATACACACCCGAACACACACCCGAATACACACCCGAACACACACCTGAATGCAACCCGAATACACACTCGAATACAACCCGAACACACACCCGAACACACACCCGAACACACACCCGAATACAACCCGAATACACACCCGAACACACACCCGAACACACACCCGAATATAACCCGAACATACACCCGAATACAATCCGAATACACACCCGAACACACACCCGAACACACACCCGAATACAACCCGAATACACACCCGCATACAACCCGAATACACACCCGAACACACAAACGAATACAACCCGAACACACACCCGAACACACACCCGAACACACACCCGAATACAACCCGAATACACACCCGAACACACACCCGAACACACACCCGAATACACACCCGAACACACACTCGAATACAACCCGAACACACACCCGAACACACACCCGAACACACACCCGCATACAACCCGAATACACACCCGAACACACACCCGAATACAACCCGAACACACACCCGAACACACACCCGAACACACACTCGAATACAACCCGAATACACACCCGAATACACACCCGAACACACACCCGAATACACACCCGAACACACACCCGAATACACACCCGAACACACACTCGAATACAACCCGAACACACACCCGAACACACACCCGAATACACACTCGAATACACACCCGAACGCACACCCGAACACACACCCGAATACACACCCGAACACACTCCCGAACACACACCCGAATACACACCCGAACACACACCCGAATACACACCCGAACACACACCTGAATGCAACCCGAATACACACCCGAACGCACACCCGAAAACACACCCGAACACACACCCGAAACAACCCGAATACACACCCGAACACCCACCCGAATACACACCCGAACACACACCCGAACCTACACCCGAATACAACCCGAATACACACCCGAATACACACCCGAACACACACCCGAATACACACCCAAACACACCCGAACACACACCCGAATACAACCCGAATAGACACCCGAACACTCACCCGAATACACACCCGAATACACACCCGAACACACACCCGAATATACACCCGAACATACACCCGAACACAAACCCGAATACAATCCGAATACACACCCGAATACAACCCGAATACACACCCGAACACACACCCGAATACAACCCGAATACACACCTGAACACACACCCGAATATAACCCGAACACACACCCGAACACACCCGAATACAATCCGAATACACACCCAAACACACACCCGAATACAACCCGAATACACACCCGAACACTCACCCGAATACACACCCGAATACACACCCGTACACACACCCGAATACACACCCGATCACACACCCGAACACACACCCGAATACACACCCGAATGCGAACCCGAAAACACAATCGAATACACACCCGAAGACACACCCGAATACAACCCGAATACACTCCCGAACACACACCCGAATACATACCCGAACACACCCGAATACACACCCGAACACACACCCGAATACACACCCGAATACAAACCCGAACACACACCCGAATACACACCCGAACACACACCCGAATACACACCCGAACACACACTCGAATACAACCCGAACACACACCCGAACACACACCCGAATACACACCCGAATACACACCCGAACACACACCCGAATACAACCCGAATACACACCCGAACACACCCCCGAACACACACCCGAATACACACCCGAACACACACCCGAATACACACCCGAACACACACCCGAATTCAACCCGAATACACACCCGAACACACACCCGAATACACACCCGAACACACACCCGAACACAACCCGAATACACACCCGAACACACACCCGAATACACACCCGAACACACACCCGAACCCACACCCGAATACAACCCGAATACACACCCGAATAGACACCCGAATACACACCCGAACACACACCCGAATACACACCCGAATACACACCCGAACACACACCCGAATACACACCCGAACATACACCCGAACACACACCCGAATACAACCCGAATACACACCCGAACACACACCCGAATACAACCCGAATACACACCCGAACACACACCCGAATATAACCCGAACACACACCCGAATACAATCCGAATACACACCCGAACACACACCCGAACACACACCCGAATACAACCCGAATACACACCCGCATACAACCCGAATACACACCCGAACACACACCCGAATACAACCCGAACACACACCCGAACACACACCCGAACACACACCCGAACACACACTCGAATACAACCCGAATACACACCCGAATACACACCCGAACACACACCCGAATACACACCCGAACACACACCCGAATACACACCCGAACACACACTCGAATACAACCCGAACACACACCCGAACACACACCCGAATACACACTCGAATACACACCCGAACACACACCCGAACACACACCCGAATACACACCCGAACACACTCCCGAACACACACCCGAATACACACCCGAACACACACCCGAATACACACCCGAACACACACCTGAATGCAACCCGAATACACACCCGAACGCACACCCGAAAACACACCCGAACACACACCCGAAACAACCCGAATACACACCCGAATACACACCCGAATACACACCCGAACACACACCCGAATACACACCCAAACACACACCCGAACACACACCCGAATACAACCCGAATAGACACCCGAACACTCACCCGAATACACACCCGAATACACACCCGAACACACACCCGAATATACACCCGAACATACACCCGAACACAAACCCGAATACAATCCGAATACACACCCGAATACAACCCGAATACACACCCGAACACACACCCGAATACAACCCGAATACACACCTGAACACACACCCGAACACACACTCGAATACAACCCGAACACACACCCGAACACACACCCGAACACACACCCGAATACAACCCGAATACACACCCGAACACACACCCGAATACAACCCGAATACACACCTGAACACACACCCGAACACACACTCGAATACAACCCGAACACACACCCGAACACACACCCGAATACAACCCGAACACACACCCGAACACACACCCGAACACACACTCGAATACAACCCGAATACACACCCGAATACACACCCGAACACACACCCGAATACACACCCGAACACACACCCGAATACACACCCGAACACACACTCGAATACAACCCGAACACACACCCGAACACACACCCGAATACACACTCGAATACACACCCGAACACACACCCGAACACACACCCGAATACACACCCGAACACACTCCCGAACACACACCCGAATACACACCCGAACACACACCCGAATACACACCCGAACACACACCTGAATGCAACCCGAATACACACTCGAATACAACCCGAACACACACCCGAACACACACCCGAACACACACCCGAATACAACCCGAATACACACCCGAACACACACCCGAACACACACCCGAATATAACCCGAACATACACCCGAATACAATCCGAATACACACCCGAACACACACCCGAACACACACCCGAATACAACCCGAATACACACGCGCATACAACCCGAATACACACCCGAACACACACCCGAATACAACCCGAACACACACCCGAACACACACCCGAACACACACCCGAATACAACCCGAATACACACCCGAACACACACCCGAACACACACCCGAATACACACCCGAACACAAACTCGAATACAACCCGAACACACACCCGAACACACACCCGAACACACACCCGCATACAACCCGAATACACACCCGAACACACACCCGAATACAACCCGAACACACACCCGAACACACACCCGAACACACACTCGAATACAACCCGAATACACACCCGAATACACACCCGAACACACACCCGAATACACACCCGAACACACACCCGAATACACACCCGAACACACACTCGAATACAACCCGAACACACACCCGAACACACACCCGAATACACACTCGAATACACACCCGAACACACACCCGAACACACACCCGAATACACACCCGAACACACTCCCGAACACACACCCGAATACACACCCGAACACACACCCGAATACACACCCGAACACACACCTGAATGCAACCCGAATACACACCCGAACGCACACCCGAAAACACACCCGAACACACACCCGAAACAACCCGAATACACACCCGAACACCCACCCGAATACACACCCGAACACACACCCGAACCTACACCCGAATACAACCCGAATACACACCCGAATACACACCCGAATACACACCCGAACACACACCCGAATACACACCCAAACACACACCCGAACACACACCCGAATACAACCCGAATAGACACCCGAACACTCACCCGAATACACACCCGAATACACACCCGAACACACACCCGAATATACACCCGAACATACACCCGAACACAAACCCGAATACAATCCGAATACACACCCGAATACAACCCGAATACACACCCGAACACACACCCGAATACAACCCGAATACACACCTGAACACACACCCGAATATAACCCGAACACACACCCGAACACACCCGAATACAATCCGAATACACACCCAAACACACACCCGAATACAACCCGAATACACACCCGAACACTCACCCGAATACACACCCGAATACACACCCGAACACACACCCGAATACACACCCGAACACACACCCGAACACACACCCGAATACACACCCGAATGCGAACCCGAAAACACAATCGAATACACACCCGAAGACACACCCGAATACAACCCGAATACAACCCGAATACACTCCCGAACACACACCCGAATACATACCCGAACACACCCGAATACACACCCGAACACACACCCGAATACACACCCGAATACAAACCCGAACACACACCCGAATACACACCCGAACACACACCCGAATACACACCCGAACACACACTCGAATACAACCCGAACACACACCCGAACACACACCCGAATACACACCCGAATACACACCCGAACACACTCTCGAACACACACCCGAATACACACCCGAACACACACCCGAATACAACCCGAATACACACCCGAACACACACCCGAATACACACCCGAACACACACCCGAATTCAACCCGAATACACACCCGAACACACACCCGAATACACACCCGAACACACACCCGAATACAACCCGAATACACACCCGAACACACACCCGAATACACACCCGAACACACACCCGAACCCACACCCGAATACAACCCGAATACACACCCGAATAGACACCCGAATACACACCCGAACACACACCCGAATACACACCCGAATACACACCCGAACACACACCCGAATACACACCCGAACATACACCCGAACACACACCCGAATACAACCCGAATACACACCCGAACACACACCCGAATACAACCCGAATACACACCCGAACACACACCCGAATATAACCCGAACACACACCCGAATACAATATGAATACACACCCGAACACACACCCGAACACACACCCGAATACAACCCGAATACACACCCGCATACAACCCGAATACACACCCGAACACACACCCGAATACAACCCGAACACACACCCGAACACACACCCGAACACACACCCGAATACAACCCGAATACACACCCGAACACACACCCGAATACAATCCGAATACACACCCGAATACAACCCGAATACACCCCCGAACACACACCCGAATACAACCCGAATACACACCCGAACACACACCCGAACACACACCCGAATACACACCCGAACACACACTCGAATACAACCCGAACACACACCCGAACACACACCCGAACACACACCCGCATACAACCCGAATACACACCCGAACACACACCCGAATACAACCCGAACACACACCCGAACACACACCCGAACACACACTCGAATACAACCCGAATACACACCCGAATACACACCCGAACACACACCCGAATACACACCCGAACACACACCCGAATACACACCCGAACACACACTCGAATACAACCCGAACACACACCCGAACACACACCCGAATACACACTCGAATACACACCCGAACACACACCCGAACACACACCCGAATACACACCCGAACACACTCCCGAACACACACCCGAATACACACCCGAACACACACCCGAATACACACCCGAACACACACCTGAATGCAACCCGAATACACACCCGAACGCACACCCGAAAACACACCCGAACACACACCCGAAACAACCCGAATACACACCCGAACACCCACCCGAATACACACCCGAACACACACCCGAACCTACACCCGAATACAACCCGAATACACACCCGAATACACACCCGAATACACACCCGAACACACACCCGAATACACACCCAAACACACACCCGAACACACACCCGAATACAACCCGAATAGACACCCGAACACTCACCCGAATACACACCTGAATACACACCCGAACACACACCCGAATATACACCCGAACATACACCCGAACACAAACCCGAATACAATCCGAATACACACCCGAATACAACCCGAATACACACCCGAACACACACCCGAATACAACCCGAATACACACCTGAACACACACCCGAACACACACCCGAATACAACCCGAATACACACCCGAACACACACCCGAACACACCCCGAATACACACCCGAACACACACTCGAATACAACCCGTACACACACCCGAACACACACACGCATACAACCCGAATACACACCCGAACACACACCCGAATACAACCCGAACACACACCCGAACACACACCCGAACACACACTCGAATACAACCCGAATACACACCCGAATACACACCCGAACACACACCCGAATACACACCCGAACACACACCCGAATACACACCCGAACACACACTCGAATACAACCCGAACACACACCCGAACACACACCCGAATACACACTCGAATACACACCCGAACACACACCCGAACACACACCCGAATACACACCCGAACACACTCCCGAACACACACCCGAATACACACCCGAACATACACCCGAATACACACCCGAACATACACCTGAATGCAACCCGAATACACACTCGAATACAACCCGAACACACACCCGAACACACCCGAACACACACCCGAATACAACCCGAATACACACCCGAACACACACCCGAACACACACCCGAATATAACCCGAACATACACCCGAATACAATCCGAATACACACCCGAACACACACCCGAACACACACCCGAATACAACCCGAATACACACCCGCATACAACCCGAATACACACCCGAACACACACCCGAATACAACTCGAACACACACCCGAACACACACCCGAACACACACCCGAATACAACCCGAATACACACCCGAACACACACCCGAACACACACCCGAATACACACCCGAACACACACTCGAATACAACCCGAACACACACCCGAACACACACCCGAACACACACCCGCATACAACCCGAATACACACCCGAACACACACCCGAATACAACCCGAACAAACACCCGAACACACACCCGAACACACACTCGAATACAACCCGAATACACACCCGAATACACACCCGAACACACACCCGAATACACACCCGAATACACACCCGAATACACACCCGAACACACACTCGAATACAACCCGAACACACACCCGAATACATACCCGAACACACCCGAATACACACCCGAACACACACCCGAATACACGCCCGAACACACACTCGAATACAACCCGAACACACACCCGAACACACACCCGAATACACACCCGAATACACACCCGAACACACACCCGAATACAACCCGAATACACACCCGAACACACTCCCGAACAGACACCCGAATACACACCCGAACACACACCCGAATACACACCAGAACACACACCCGAATGCAACCCGAATACACACCCGAACACACACCCAAATACACACCCGAACACACACCCGAATACAACCCGAATACACACCCGAACACACACCCGAATACACACCCGAACACACACCCGAACCCACACCCGAATACAACCCGAATACACACCCGAATACACACCCGAATACACACCCGAACACACACCCGAATACACACCCGAATACACACCCGAACACACCCGAATACACACCCGAACATACACCCGAACACACACCCGAACACACACCCGAATACAATCCGAATACACACCCGAATACAACCCGAATACACACCCGAACACACACCCGAATACAACCCGAATACACACCCGAACACACACCCGAATATAGCCCGAACACACACACGAATACAATCCGAATACACACCCGAACACACACCCGAACACACACCCGAATACAACCCGAATACACACCCGAATACACACCCGAATACACACCCGAACACACACCCGAATACACACCCGAATACCCATCCGAACACACACCCGAATACAACCCGAACACACACCCGAACACACACCCGAACACACACCCGAATACAACCCGAATACACACCCGAACACACACCCGAACACACACCCGAATACACACCCGAACTCACACCCGAATACACACCCGAACACACACTCGAATACAACCCGAACACACACCCGAACACACACCCGAATACACACCCGAATACACACCCGAACACACACCCGAAAACAACCCGAATACACACCCGAACACACTCCCGAACACACACCCGAATACACACCCGAACACACACCCGAATACACACCCGAACACACACCTGAATGCAACCCGAATACACACCCGAACGCACACCCGAAAACACACCCGAACACACACCCGAAACAACCCGAATACACACCCGAACACACACCCGAATACACACCCGAACACACACCCGAACCTACACCCGAATACAACCCGAATGCACACCCGAATACACACCCGAATACACACCCGAACAGACACCCGAATACACACCCAAACACAAACCCGAACACACACCCGAATACAACCCGAATACACACCCGAACACACACCCGAACACACACCCGAATACAACCCGAATACACACCCGAATACACACCCGAACACACACCCGAACACACACCCGAATACACACCCGAACACACACCCGAATACACACCCGAATGCGAACCCGAAAACACAATCCAATACACACCCGAAGACACACCCGAATACAACCCGAATACAACCCGAATACACTCCCGAACACACACCCGAATACATACCCGAACACACCCGAATACACACCCGAACACACACCCGAATACACACCCGAATACAAACCCGAACACACACCCGAACACACACCCGAATACACACCCGAACACACACCCGAATACACACCCGAACACACACTCGAATACAACCCGAACACACACCCGAACACACACCCGAATACACACCCGAATACACACCCGAACACACACCCGAATACAACCCGAATACACACCCGAACACACTCCCGAACACACACCCGAATACACACCCGAACACACACCCGAATACACACCCGAACACACACCCGAATTCAACCCGAATACACACCCGAACACACACCCGAATACACACCCGAACACACACCCGAATACAACCCGAATACACACCCGAACACACACCCGAATACACACCCGAACACACACCCGAACCCACACCCGAATACAACCCGAATACACACCCGAATACACACCCGAATACACACCCGAACACACACCCGAATACACACCCGAATACACACCCGAACGCACACCCGAATACACACCCGAACATACACCCGAACACACACCCGAATACAATCCGAATACACACCCGAATATAACCCGAATACACCCCCGAACTCACACCCGAATACAACCCGAATACACACCCGAACACACACCCGAACACACACCCGAACACACACCCGAATACACACCCGAACACACACTCGAATGCAACCCGAACACACACCCGAACACACACCCGAACACACACCCGCATACAACCCGAATACACACCCGAACACACACCCGAATACAACCCGAACACACACCCGAACACACACCCGAACACACACTCGAATACAACCCGAATACACACCCGAATACACACCCGAACACACACCCGAATACACACCCGAACACACACCCGAATACACACCCGAACACACACTCGAATACAACCCGAACACACACCCGAACACACACCCGAATACACACTCGAATACACACCCGAACACACACCCGAACACACACCCGAATACACACCCGAACACACTCCCGAACACACACCCGAATACACACCCGAACACACACCCGAATACACACCCGAACACACACCTGAATGCAACCCGAATACACACCCGAACGCACACCCGAAAACACACCCGAACACACACCCGAAAAAACCCGAATACACACCCGAACACCCACCCGAATACACACCCGAACACACACCCGAACCTACACCCGAATACAACCCGAATACACACCCGAATACACACCCGAATACACACCCGAACACACACCCGAATACACACCCAAACACACCCCCGAACACACACCCGAATACAACCCGAATAGACACCCGAACACTCACCCGAATACACACCCGAATACACACCCGAACACACACCCGAATATACACCCGAACATACACCCGAACACAAACCCGAATACAATCCGAATACACACCCGAATACAACCCGAATACACACCCGAACACACACCCGAATACAACCCGAATACACACCTGAACACACACCCGAACACACACCCGAATACAACCCGAATACACACCCGAACACACACCCGAACACACACCCGAATACACACCCGAACACACACTCGAATACAACCCGAACACACACCCGAACACACACCCGAACACACACCCGCATACAACCCGAATACACACCCGAACACACACCCGAATACAACCCGAACACACACCCGAACACACACCCGAACACACACTCGAATACAACCCGAATACACACCCGAATACACACCCGAACACACACCCGAATACACACCCGAACACACACCCGAATACACACCCGAACACACACTCGAATACAACCCGAACACACACCCGAACACACACCCGAATACACACTCGAATACACACCCGAACACACACCCGAACACACACCCGAATACACACCCGAACACACTCCCGAACACACACCCGAATACACACCCGAACACACACCCGAATACACACCCGAACACACACCTGAATGCAACCCGAATACACACTCGAATACAACCCGAACACACACCCGAACACACACCCGAACACACACCCGAATACAACCCGAATACACACCCGAACACACACCCGAACACACACCCGAATATAACCCGAACATACACCCGAATACAATCCGAATACACACCCGAACACACACCCGAACACACACCCGAATACAACCCGAATACACACCCGCATACAACCCGAATACACACCCGAACACACACCCGAATACAACCCGAACACACACCCGAACACACACCCGAACACACACCCGAATACAACCCGAATACACACCCGAACACACACCCGAACACACACCCGAATACACACCCGAACACACACTCGAATACAACCCGAACACACACCCGAACACACACCCGAACACACACCCGCATACAACCCGAATACACACCCGAACACACACCCGAATACAACCCGAACACACACCCGAACACACACCCGAACACACACTCGAATACAACCCGAATACACACCCGAATACACACCCGAACACACACCCGAATACACACCCGAACACACACCCGAATACACACCCGAACACACACTCGAATACAACCCGAACACACACCCGAACACACACCCGAATACACACTCGAATACACACCCGAACACACACCCGAACACACACCCGAATACACACCCGAACACACTCCCGAACACACACCCGAATACACACCCGAACACACACCCGAATACACACCCGAACACACACCTGAATGCAACCCGAATACACACCCGAACGCACACCCGAAAACACACCCGAACACACACCCGAAACAACCCGAATACACACCCGAACACCCACCCGAATACACACCCGAACACACACCCGAACCTACACCCGAATACAACCCGAATACACACCCGAATACACACCCGAATACACACCCGAACACACACCCGAATACACACCCAAACACACACCCGAACACACACCCGAATACAACCCGAATAGACACCCGAACACTCACCCGAATACACACCCGAATACACACCCGAACACACACCCGAATATACACCCGAACATACACCCGAACACAAACCCGAATACAATCCGAATACACACCCGAATACAACCCGAATACACACCCGAACACACACCCGAATACAACCCGAATACACACCTGAACACACACCCGAATATAACCCGAACACACACCCGAACACACCCGAATACAATCCGAATACACACCCAAACACACACCCGAATACAACCCGAATACACACCCGAACACTCACCCGAATACACACCCGAATACACACCCGAACACACACCCGAATACACACCCGATCACACACCCGAACACACACCCGAATACACACCCGAATGCGAACCCGAAAACACAATCGAATACACACCCGAAGACACACCCGAATACAACCCGAATACAACCCGAATACACTCCCGAACACACACCCGAATACATACCCGAACACACCCGAATACACACCCGAACACACACCCGAATACACACCCGAATACAAACCCGAACACACACCCGAATACACACCCGAACACACACCCGAATACACACCCGAACACACACTCGAATACAACCCGAACACACACCCGAACACACACCCGAATACACACCCGAATACACACCCGAACACACACCCGAATACAACCCGAATACACACCCGAACACACCCCCGAACACACACCCGAATACACACCCGAACACACACCCGAATACACACCCGAACACACACCCGAATTCAACCCGAATACACACCCGAACACACACCCGAATACACACCCGAACACACACCCGAACACAACCCGAATACACACCCGAACACACATCCGAATACACACCCGAACACACACCCGAACCCACACCCGAATACAACCCGAATACACACCCGAATAGACACCCGAATACACACCCGAACACACACCCGAATACACACCCGAATACACACCCGAACACACACCCGAATACACACCCGAACATACACCCGAACACACACCCGAATACAACCCGAATACACACCCGAACACACACCCGAATACAACCCGAATACACACCCGAACACACACCCGAATATAACCCGAACACACACCCGAATACAATCCGAATACACACCCGAACACACACCCGAACACACACCCGAATACAACCCGAATACACACCCGCATACAACCCGAATACACACCCGAACACACACCCGAATACAACCCGAACACACACCCGAACACACACCCGAACACACACCCGAACACACACTCGAATACAACCCGAATACACACCCGAATACACACCCGAACACACACCCGAATACACACCCGAACACACACCCGAATACACACCCGAACACACACTCGAATACAACCCGAACACACACCCGAACACACACCCGAATACACACTCGAATACACACCCGAACACACACCCGAACACACACCCGAATACACACCCGAACACACTCCCGAACACACACCCGAATACACACCCGAACACACACCCGAATACACACCCGAACACACACCTGAATGCAACCCGAATACACACCCGAACGCACACCCGAAAACACACCCGAACACACACCCGAAACAACCCGAATACACACCCGAACACCCACCCGAATACACACCCGAACACACACCCGAACACACACCCGAATATACACCCGAACATACACCCGAACACAAACCCGAATACAATCCGAATACACACCCGAATACAACCAGAATACACACCCGAACACACACCCGAATACAACCCGAATACACACCTGAACACACACCCGAACACACACTCGAATACAACCCGAATAGACACCCGAACACACACCCGAATACAACCCGAATACACACCTGAACACACACCCGAACACACACTCGAATACAACCCGAACACACACCCGAACACACACCCGAACACACACCCGCATACAACCCGAATACACACCCGAACACACACCCGAATACAACCCGAACACACACCCGAACACACACCCGAACACACACTCGAATACAACCCGAATACACACCCGAATACACACCCGAACACACACCCGAATACACACCCGAACACACACCCGAATACACACCCGAACACACACTCGAATACAACCCGAACACACACCCGAACACACACCCGAATACACACTCGAATACACACCCGAACACACACCCGAACACACACCCGAATACACACCCGAACACACTCCCGAACACACACCCGAATACACACCCGAACACACACCCGAATACACACCCGAACACACACCTGAATGCAACCCGAATACACACTCGAATACAACCCGAACACACACCCGAACACACACCCGAACACACACCCGAATACAACCCGAATACACACCCGAACACACACCCGAACACACACCCGAATATAACCCGAACATACACCCGAATACAATCCGAATACACACCCGAACACACACCCGAACACACACCCGAATACAACCCGAATACACACGCGCATACAACCCGAATACACACCCGAACACACACCCGAATACAACCCGAACACACACCCGAACACACACCCGAACACACACCCGAATACAACCCGAATACACACCCGAACACACACCCGAACACACACCCGAATACACACCCGAACACACACTCGAATACAACCCGAACACACACCCGAACACACACCCGAACACACACCCGCATACAACCCGAATACACACCCGAACACACACCCGAATACAACCCGAACACACACCCGAACACACACTCGAATACAACCCGAATACACACCCGAATACACACCCGAACACACACCCGAATACACACCCGAACACACACCCGAATACACACCCGAACACACACTCGAATACAACCCGAACACACACCCGAACACACACCCGAATACACACTCGAATACACACCCGAACACACACCCGAACACACACCCGAATACACACCCGAACACACTCCCGAACACACACCCGAATACACACCCGAACACACACCCGAATACACACCCGAACACACACCTGAATGCAACCCGAATACACACCCGAACGCACACCCGAAAACACACCCGAACACACACCCGAAACAACCCGAATACACACCCGAACACCCACCCGAATACACACCCGAACACACACCCGAACCTACACCCGAATACAACCCGAATACACACCCGAATACACACCCGAATACACACCCGAACACACACCCGAATACACACCCAAACCCACACCCGAACACACACCCGAATACAACCCGAATAGACACCCGAACACTCACCCGAATACACACCCGAATACACACCCGAACACACACCCGAATATACACCCGAACATACACCCGAACACAAACCCGAATACAATCCGAATACACACCCGAATACAACCCGAATACACACCCGAACACACACCCGAATACAACCCGAATACACACCTGAACACACACCCGAATATAACCCGAACACACACCCGAACACACCCGAATACAATCCGAATACACACCCAAACACACACCCGAATACAACCCGAATACACACCCGAACACTCACCCGAATACACACCCGAATACACACCCGAACACACACCCGAATACACACCCGAACACACACCCGAACACACACCCGAATACACACCCGAATGCGAACCCGAAAACACAATCGAATACACACCCGAAGACACACCCGAATACAACCCGAATACAACCCGAATACACTCCCGAACACACACCCGAATACATACCCGAACACACCCGAATACACACCCGAACACACACCCGAATACACACCCGAATACAAACCCGAACACACACCCGAATACACACCCGAACACACACCCGAATACACACCCGAACACACACTCGAATACAACCCGAACACACACCCGAATACAACCCGAATACACACCCGAACACACACCCGAATACACACCCGAACACACACCCGAATTCAACCCGAATACACACCCGAACACACACCCGAATACACACCCGAACACACACCCGAATACAACCCGAATACACACCCGAACACACACCCGAATACACACCCGAACACACACCCGAACCCACACCCGAATACAACCCGAATACACACCCGAATAGACACCCGAATACACACCCGAACACACACCCGAATACACACCCGAATACACACCCGAACACACACCCGAATACACACCCGAACATACACCCGAACACACACCCGAATACAACCCGAATACACACCCGAACACACACCCGAATACAACCCGAATACACACCCGAACACACACCCGAATATAACCCGAACACACACCCGAATACAATCCGAATACACACCCGAACACACACCCGAACACACACCCGAATACAACCCGAATACACACCCGCATACAACCCGAATACACACCCGAACACACACCCGAATACAACCCGAACACACACCCGAACACACACCCGAACACACACCCGAATACAACCCGAATACACACCCGAACACACACCCGAATACAATCCGAATACACACCCGAATACAACCCGAATACACCCCCGAACACACACCCGAATACAACCCGAATACACACCCGAACACACACCCGAACACACACTCGAATACACACCCGAACACACACTCGAATACAACCCGAACACACACCCGAACACACACCCGAACACACACCCGCATACAACCCGAATACACACCCGAACACACACCCGAATACAACCCGAACACACACCCGAACACACACCCGAACACACACTCGAATACAACCCGAATACACACCCGAATACACACCCGAACACACACCCGAATACACACCCGAACACACACCCGAATACACACCCGAACACACACTCGAATACAACCCGAACACACACCCGAACACACACCCGAATACACACTCGAATACACACCCGAACACACACCCGAACACACACCCGAATACACACCCGAACACACTCCCGAACACACACCCGAATACACACCCGAACACACACCCGAATACACACCCGAACACACACCTGAATGCAACCCGAATACACACCCGAACGCACACCCGAAAACACACCCGAACACACACCCGAAACAACCCGAATACACACCCGAACACCCACCCGAATACACACCCGAACACACACCCGAACCTACACCCGAATACAACCCGAATACACACCCGAATACACACCCGAATACACACCCGAACACACACCCGAATACACACCCAAACACACACCCGAACACACACCCGAATACAACCCGAATAGACACCCGAACACTCACCCCAATACACACCCGAATACACACCCGAACACACACCCGAATATACACCCGAACATACACCCGAACACAAACCCGAATACAATCCGAATACACACCCGAATACAACCCGAATACACACCCGAACACACACCCGAATACATACCCGAACACACCCGAATACACACCCGAACACACACCCGAATACACACCCGAATACAAACCCGAACACACACCCGAATACACACCCGAACACACACCCGAATACACACCCGAACACACACTCGAATACAACCCGAACACACACCCGAACACACACCCGAATACACACCCGAATACACACCCGAACACACACCCGAATACAACCCGAATACACACCCGAACACACCCCCGAACACACACCCGAATACACACCCGAACACACACCCGAATACACACCCGAACACACACCCGAATTCAACCCGAATACACACCCGAACACACACCCGAATACACACCCGAACACACACCCGAACACAACCCGAATACACACCCGAACACACATCCGAATACACACCCGAACACACACCCGAACCCACACCCGAATACAACCCGAATACACACCCGAATAGACACCCGAATACACACCCGAACACACACCCGAATACACACCCGAATACACACCCGAACACACACCCGAATACACACCCGAACATACACCCGAACACACACCCGAATACAACCCGAATACACACCCGAACACACACCCGAATACAACCCGAATACACACCCGAACACACACCCGAATATAACCCGAACACACACCCGAATACAATCCGAATACACACCCGAACACACACCCGAACACACACCCGAATACAACCCGAATACACACCCGCATACAACCCGAATACACACCCGAACACACACCCGAATACAACCCGAACACACACCCGAACACACACCCGAACACACACCCGAACACACACTCGAATACAACCCGAATACACACCCGAATACACACCCGAACACACACCCGAATACACACCCGAACACACACCCGAATACACACCCGAACACACACTCGAATACAACCCGAACACACACCCGAACACACACCCGAATACACACTCGAATACACACCCGAACACACACCCGAACACACACCCGAATACACACCCGAACACACTCCCGAACACACACCCGAATACACACCCGAACACACACCCGAATACACACCCGAACACACACCTGAATGCAACCCGAATACACACCCGAACGCACACCCGAAAACACACCCGAACACACACCCGAAACAACCCGAATACACACCCGAACACCCACCCGAATACACACCCGAACACACACCCGAACACACACCCGAATATACACCCGAACATACACCCGAACACAAACCCGAATACAATCCGAATACACACCCGAATACAACCAGAATACACACCCGAACACACACCCGAATACAACCCGAATACACACCTGAACACACACCCGAACACACACTCGAATACAACCCGAATAGACACCCGAACACACACCCGAATACAACCCGAATACACACCTGAACACACACCCGAACACACACTCGAATACAACCCGAACACACACCCGAACACACACCCGAACACACACCCGCATACAACCCGAATACACACCCGAACACACACCCGAATACAACCCGAACACACACCCGAACACACACCCGAACACACACTCGAATACAACCCGAATACACACCCGAATACACACCCGAACACACACCCGAATACACACCCGAACACACACCCGAATACACACCCGAACACACACTCGAATACAACCCGAACACACACCCGAACACACACCCGAATACACACTCGAATACACACCCGAACACACACCCGAACACACACCCGAATACACACCCGAACACACTCCCGAACACACACCCGAATACACACCCGAACACACACCCGAATACACACCCGAACACACACCTGAATGCAACCCGAATACACACTCGAATACAACCCGAACACACACCCGAACACACACCCGAACACACACCCGAATACAACCCGAATACACACCCGAACACACACCCGAACACACACCCGAATATAACCCGAACATACACCCGAATACAATCCGAATACACACCCGAACACACACCCGAACACACACCCGAATACAACCCGAATACACACGCGCATACAACCCGAATACACACCCGAACACACACCCGAATACAACCCGAACACACACCCGAACACACACCCGAACACACACCCGAATACAACCCGAATACACACCCGAACACACACCCGAACACACACCCGAATACACACCCGAACACACACTCGAATACAACCCGAACACACACCCGAACACACACCCGAACACACACCCGCATACAACCCGAATACACACCCGAACACACACCCGAATACAACCCGAACACACACCCGAACACACACTCGAATACAACCCGAATACACACCCGAATACACACCCGAACACACACCCGAATACACACCCGAACACACACCCGAATACACACCCGAACACACACTCGAATACAACCCGAACACACACCCGAACACACACCCGAATACACACTCGAATACACACCCGAACACACACCCGAACACACACCCGAATACACACCCGAACACACTCCCGAACACACACCCGAATACACACCCGAACACACACCCGAATACACACCCGAACACACACCTGAATGCAACCCGAATACACACCCGAACGCACACCCGAAAACACACCCGAACACACACCCGAAACAACCCGAATACACACCCGAACACCCACCCGAATACACACCCGAACACACACCCGAACCTACACCCGAATACAACCCGAATACACACCCGAATACACACCCGAATACACACCCGAACACACACCCGAATACACACCCAAACCCACACCCGAACACACACCCGAATACAACCCGAATAGACACCCGAACACTCACCCGAATACACACCCGAATACACACCCGAACACACACCCGAATATACACCCGAACATACACCCGAACACAAACCCGAATACAATCCGAATACACACCCGAATACAACCCGAATACACACCCGAACACACACCCGAATACAACCCGAATACACACCTGAACACACACCCGAATATAACCCGAACACACACCCGAACACACCCGAATACAATCCGAATACACACCCAAACACACACCCGAATACAACCCGAATACACACCCGAACACTCACCCGAATACACACCCGAATACACACCCGAACACACACCCGAATACACACCCGAACACACACCCGAACACACACCCGAATACACACCCGAATGCGAACCCGAAAACACAATCGAATACACACCCGAAGACACACCCGAATACAACCCGAATACAACCCGAATACACTCCCGAACACACACCCGAATACATACCCGAACACACCCGAATACACACCCGAACACACACCCGAATACACACCCGAATACAAACCCGAACACACACCCGAATACACACCCGAACACACACCCGAATACACACCCGAACACACACTCGAATACAACCCGAACACACACCCGAATACAACCCGAATACACACCCGAACACACACCCGAATACACACCCGAACACACACCCGAATTCAACCCGAATACACACCCGAACACACACCCGAATACACACCCGAACACACACCCGAATACAACCCGAATACACACCCGAACACACACCCGAATACACACCCGAACACACACCCGAACCCACACCCGAATACAACCCGAATACACACCCGAATAGACACCCGAATACACACCCGAACACACACCCGAATACACACCCGAATACACACCCGAACACACACCCGAATACACACCCGAACATACACCCGAACACACACCCGAATACAACCCGAATACACACCCGAACACACACCCGAATACAACCCGAATACACACCCGAACACACACCCGAATATAACCCGAACACACACCCGAATACAATCCGAATACACACCCGAACACACACCCGAACACACACCCGAATACAACCCGAATACACACCCGCATACAACCCGAATACACACCCGAACACACACCCGAATACAACCCGAACACACACCCGAACACACACCCGAACACACACCCGAATACAACCCGAATACACACCCGAACACACACCCGAATACAATCCGAATACACACCCGAATACAACCCGAATACACCCCCGAACACACACCCGAATACAACCCGAATACACACCCGAACACACACCCGAACACACACTCGAATACACACCCGAACACACACTCGAATACAACCCGAACACACACCCGAACACACACCCGAACACACACCCGCATACAACCCGAATACACACCCGAACACACACCCGAATACAACCCGAACACACACCCGAACACACACCCGAACACACACTCGAATACAACCCGAATACACACCCGAATACACACCCGAACACACACCCGAATACACACCCGAACACACACCCGAATACACACCCGAACACACACTCGAATACAACCCGAACACACACCCGAACACACACCCGAATACACACTCGAATACACACCCGAACACACACCCGAACACACACCCGAATACACACCCGAACACACTCCCGAACACACACCCGAATACACACCCGAACACACACCCGAATACACACCCGAACACACACCTGAATGCAACCCGAATACACACCCGAACGCACACCCGAAAACACACCCGAACACACACCCGAAACAACCCGAATACACACCCGAACACCCACCCGAATACACACCCGAACACACACCCGAACCTACACCCGAATACAACCCGAATACACACCCGAATACACACCCGAATACACACCCGAACACACACCCGAATACACACCCAAACACACACCCGAACACACACCCGAATACAACCCGAATAGACACCCGAACACTCACCCCAATACACACCCGAATACACACCCGAACACACACCCGAATATACACCCGAACATACACCCGAACACAAACCCGAATACAATCCGAATACACACCCGAATACAACCCGAATACACACCCGAACACACACCCGAATACAACCCGAATACACACCTGAACACACACCCGAACACACACCCGAATACAACCCGAATACACACCCGAACACACACCCGAACACACCCCGAATACACACCCGAACACACACTCGAATACAACCCGAACACACACCCGAACACACACACGCATACAACCCGAATACACACACGAACACACACCCGAATACAACCCGAACACACACCCGAACACACACCCGAACACACACTCGAATACAACCCGAATACACACCCGAATACACACCCGAACACACACCCGAATACACACCCGAACACACACCCGAATACACACCCGAACACACACTCGAATACAACCCGAACACACACCCGAACACACACCCGAATACACACTCGAATACACACCCGAACACACACCCGAACACACACCAGAATACACACCCGAACACACTCCCGAACACACCCGAATACACACCCGAACACACACCCGAATACACACCCGAACATACACCTGAATGCAACCCGAATACACACTCGAATACAACCCGAACACACACCCGAACACACCCGAACACACACCCGAATACAACCCGAATACACACCCGAACACACACCCGAACACACACCCGAATATAACCCGAACATACACCCGAATACAATCCGAGTACACACCCGAACACACACCCGAACACACACCCGAATACAACCCGAATACACACCCGCATACAACCCGAATACACACCCGAACACACACCCGAATACAACTCGAACACACACCCGAACACACACCCGAACACACACCCGAATACAACCCGAATACACACCCGAACACACACCCGAACACACACCCGAACACACACTCGAATACAACCCGAACACACACCCGAACACACACCCGAACACACACCCGCATACAACCCGAATACACACCCGAACACACACCCGAATACAACCCGAACAAACACCCGAACACACACCCGAACACACACTCGAATACAACCCGAATACACACCCGAATACACACCCGAACACACACCCGAATACACACCCGAACACACACCCGAATACACACCCGAACACACACTCGAATACAACCCGAACACACACCCGAACACACACCCGAATACACACTCGAATACACACCCGAACACACACCCGAACACACACCCGAATACACACCCGAACACACTCCCGAACACACACCCGAATACACACCCGAACACACACCTGAATGCAACCCGAATACACACCCGAACGCACACCCGAAAACACACCCGAACACACACCCGAAACAACCCGAATACACACCCGAACACCCACCCGAATACACACCCGAACACACACCCGAACCTACACCCGAATACAACCCGAATACACACCCGAATACGCACCCGAATACACACCCGAACACACACCCGAATACACACCCAAACACACACCCGAACACACACCCGAATACAACCCGAATAGACACCCGAACACTCACCCGAATACACACCCGAATACACACCCGAACACACACCCGAATATACACCCGAACATACACCCGAACACAAACCCGAATACAATCCGAATACACACCCGAATACTACCCGAATACACACCCGAACACACACCCGAATACAACCCGAATACACACCTGAACACACACCCGAATATAACCCGAACACACACCCGAACACACCCGAATACAATCCGAATACACACCCAAACACACACCCGAATACAACCCGAATACACACCCGAACACTCACCCGAATACACACCCGAATACACACCCGAACACACACCCGAATACACACCCGAACACACACCCGAACACACACCCGAATACACACCCGAATGCGAACCCGAAAACACAATCGAATACACACCCGAAGACACACCCGAATACAACCCGAATACAACCCGAATACACTCCCGAACACACACCCGAATACATACCCGAACACACCCGAATACACACCCGAACACACACCCGAATACACACCCGAATACAAACCCGAACACACACCCGAACACACACCCGAATACACACCCGAACACACACCCGAATACACACCCGAACACACACTCGAATACAACCCGAACACACACCCGAACACACACCCGAATACACACCCGAACACACACCCGAATACACACCCGAATACACACCCGAACACACACCCGAATTCAACCCGAATACACACCCGAACACACACCCGAATACACACCCGAACACACACCCGAATACAACCCGAATACACACCCGAACACACACCCGAATACACACCCGAACACACACCCGAACCCACACCCGAATACAACCCGAATACACACCCGAATAGACACCCGAATACACACCCGAACACACACCCGAATACACACCCGAATACACACCCGAACACACACCCGAATACACACCCGAACATACACCCGAACACACACCCGAATACAACCCGAATACACACCCGAACACACACCCGAATACAACCCGAATACACACCCGAACACACACCCGAATATAACCCGAACACACACCCGAATACAATCCGAATACACACCCGAACACACACCCGAACACCCACCCGAATACAACCCGAATACACACCCGCATACAACCCGAATACACACCCGAACACACACCCGAATACAACCCGAACACACACCCGAACACACACCCGAACACACACCCGAACACACACCCGAATACAACCCGAATACACACCCGAACACACACCCGAACACACACCCGAATACACACCCGAACACACACTCGAATACAACCAGAACACACACCCGAACACACACCCGCATACAACCCGAATACACACCCGAACACACACCCGAATACAACCCGAACACACACCCGAACACACACCCGAACACACACTCGAATACAACCCGAATACACACCCGAACACACACCCGAACACACACCCGAATACACACCCGAACACACACCCGAATACACACCCGAACACACACTCGAATACAACCCGAACACACACCCGAACACACACCCGAATACACACTCGAATACACACCCGAACACACACCCGAACACACACCCGAACACACTCCCGAACACACACCCGAATACACACCCGAACACACACCCGAATACACACCCGAACACACACCTGAATGCAACCCGAATACACACTCGAATACAACCCGAACACACACCCGAACACACACCCGAACACACACCCGAATACAACCCGAATACACACCCGAACACACACCCGAACACACACCCGAATATAACCCGAACATACACCCGAATACAATCCGAATACACACCCGAACACACACCCGAACACACACCCGAATACAACCCGAATACACACCCGCATACAACCCGAATACACACCCGAACACACACCCGAATACAACCCGAACACACACCCGAACACACACCCGAACACACACCCGAATACAACCCGAATACACACCCGAACATACACCCGAACACAAACCCGAATACAATCCGAATACACACCCGAATACAACCCGAATACACACCCGAACACACACCCGAATACAACCCGAATACACACCTGAACACACACCCGAATATAACCCGAACACACACCCGAACACACCCGAATACAATCCGAATACACACCCGAACACACACCCGAATACAACCCGAATACACACCCGAACACTCACCCGAATACACACCCGAATACACACCCGAACACACACCCGAATACACACCCGAACACACACCCGAACACACACCCGAATACAACCCGAATACACACCCGAATTCACACCCGAATACAATCCCGAAAACACACCCGAATACACACCCGAACACACACCCGAATGCAACCCGAATACACACCCGAACGCACACCCGAATATACAACCGAACACACACCCGAATACAACCCGAATACACACCCGAACACACTCCCGAACACACACCCGAACACACACCCGAATACAACCCGAACACACACCCGAATGCACACCCGAACACACCCGAACACACATCCGGCTACACCCCGAATACACAACCGAACACACACCCGAATACACACCCGAACACACACCCGAATACAACCCGAATACACACCCGAACACACACCCGAATACAACCTCAATACACACCCGAACACACACCCGAATACAACCCGAATACACACCCGAACACACACCCGAATACACACCCGAACACACACCCGAATACAACCCGAACACACTCCCGAACACACACCCGAATACAACCCGAACACACACCCGAACACACACCCGAATACAACCCGAATACACACCCGAATACACACCCGAATGCAACCCGAATACACACCCGAACACACACCCGAATACACACCCGAACACACACCCGAATACAACCCGAATACACACCCGAACACACTCCCGAACACACACCCGAATACACACCCGAACACACACCCGAATACACACCCGAATACCCACCCGAATGTAAACCCGAAAACACACCCGAATACACACCCGAACACACACCCGAATACAACCCGAACACACACCCGAACACACACCCGAATACAACCCGAACACACACCCGAATGCAACCCGAATACACACCCGAACACACACCCGAATGCAACTCGAATACACACCCGAACACACATCCGAATACACACCCGAACACACACCCGAATACAACCCGAATACACACCCGAACACACTCCCGAACACACACCCGAATACACACCCGAACACACACCCGAATACACACCCGAATACACACCCGAATACAAACCCGAAAACCCACCCGAATACACGCCCGAACACACACCCGAATGCAACCCGAATACACACCCGAACACACACCCGAATACACACCTGAACTCACACCCGAATTCAACCCGAATACACACCCGAACACACTCCCGAACACACACCCGAATACACACCCGAACACACACCCGAATACACACCCGAATACACACCCGAATGCAAACCCGAAAACACACCCGAATACAACCCGAACACACACCCGAACACACACCCGAATACACACCCGAACACACACCCGAATACACACCCGAACACACACCCGAATACACACCCGAATACAACTCGAATACACTCCCGAACACACACCCGAATACAACCCGAACACACACCCGAACACACACCCGAATACAACCCGAATACACACCCGAACACACACCCGAATACACACCCGAACACACACCCGAATACACACCCGAATACACACCCGAATACAACCCGAACACACACCCGAACACACACCCGAATACAACCCGAACACACACCCGAATACAACCCGAATACACAACCGAACACACCCGAATACACACCCGAACACACACCCGAATACACACCCGAACACACACCCGAATACAACCCGAACACACACCCGAACACACACCCAAATACAACCCGAACACACACCCGAACACACACCCGAATACACACCCGAACACACACCCGAATACAACCCGAATACACACCCGAACACACACCCGACCACACACCCGAACACACACCCGAATACAACCCGAATACACACCCGAACACACACCCGAATACAACCCGAACACACACCCGAATACACACCCGAACACACACCCGAATACAACCCGAATACACACCCGAACACACACCCGAATACACACCCGAACACACACCCGAATACACACCCGAACACTCACTCGAATACAACCCGAACACACACCCGAACACACACCCGAATACAACCCGAACACACACCCGAACACACACCCGAATACAACCCGAATACACACCCGAACACACACCCGAATGCGACCCGAATACACACCCGAACACACACCCGAATACAACCCGAATACACACCCGAACACACTCCCTAACGCACACCCGAACACACACCCGAATACAACCCGAATACACACCCGAATACACACCCGAATGCGAACCCGAAAACACAATCGAATACACACCCGAAGACACACCCGAATACAACCCGAATACAACCCGAATACACTCCCGAACACACACCCGAATACATACCCGAACACACCCGAATACACACCCGAACACACACCCGAATACACACCCGAATACAAACCCGAACACACACCCGAACACACACCCGAATACACACCCGAACACACACCCGAATACACACCCGAACACACACTCGAATACAACCCGAACACACACCCGAACACACACCCGAATACACACCCGAATACACACCCGAACACACACCCGAATACAACCCGAATACACACCCGAACACACTCCCGAACACACACCCGAATACACACCCGAACACACACCCGAATACACACCCGAACACACACCCGAATGCAACCCGAATACACACCCGAACACACACCCGAATACACACCCGAACACACACCCGAATACACACCCGAACACACACCCGAATACACACCCGAACATACACCCGAACACACACCCGAATACAATCCGAATACACACCCGAATACAACCCGAATACACACCCGAACACACACCCGAATACAACCCGAATACACACCCGAACACACACCCGAATACACACCCGAACACACACCCGAATACACACCCGAATACACACCCGAACACACACCCGAATACACACCCGAACATACACCCGAACACACACCCGAATACAATCCGAATACACACCCGAATACAACCCGAATACACACCCGAACACACACCCGAATACAACCCGAATACACACCCGAACACACACCCGAATATAACCCGAACACACACACGAATACAATCCGAATACACACCCGAACACACACCCGAACACACACCCGAATACAACCCGAATACACACCCGAATACACACCCGAATACACACCCGAACACACACCCGAATACACACCCGAATACACACCCGAACACACACCCGAATACAACCCGAACACACACCCGAACACACACCCGAACACACACCCGAATACAACCCGAATACACACCCGAACACACACCCGAACACACACCCGAATACACACCCGAACACACACCCGAATACACACCCGAACACACACTCGAATACAACCCGAACACACACCCGAACACACACCCGAATACACACCCGAATACACACCCGAAAACAACCCGAATACACACCCGAACACACTCCCGAACACACACCCGAATACACACCCGAACACACACCCGAATACACACCCGAACGCACACCCGAAAACACACCCGAACACACACCCGAAACAACCCGAATACACACCCGAACACACACCCGAATACACACCCGAACACACACCCGAACCTACACCCGAATACAACCCGAATACACACCCGAATACACACCCGAATACACACCCGAACACACACCCGAATACACACCCAAACACACACCCGAACACACACCCGAATACAACCCGAATACACACCCGAACACACACCCGAACACACACCCGAATACAACCCGAATACACACGCGAATACACACCCGAACACACACCCGAACACACACCCGAATACACACCCGAACACACACCCGAACACACACCCGAATACAACCCGAATACACACTCCCGAACACACACCCGAATACACACCCGAACACACGCCCGAATAAACACCCGAATACACTCCCGAATGCGAGCCCGAAAACACACCCGAATACACACCCGAACACACACCCGAATACAACCCGAATACACACCCGAACACTCACCCGAATACACACCCGAATTCACACCCGAACACACACCCGAATACACACCCGAACACACACCCGAACACACACAAGAATACTACCCGAATACACACCCGAATTCACACCCGAATACAATCCCGAAAACACACCCGAATACACACCCGAACACACACCCGAATGCAACCCGAATACACACCCGAACGCACACCCGAATATACAACCGAACACACACCCGAATACAACCCGAATACACACCCGAACACACTCCCGAACACACACCCGAATACAACCCGAACACACACCCGAATGCACACCCGAACACACCCGAACACACATCCGGCTACAACCCGAATACACACCCGAACACACACCCGAATACACTCCCGAATGCGAGCCCGAAAACACACCCGAATACACACCCGAACACACACCCGAATACAACCCGAATACACACCCGAACACTCACCCGAATACACACCCGAATTCACACCCGAACACACACCCGAATACACACCCGAACACACACCCGAACACACACCCGAATACTACCCGAATACACACCCGAATTCACACCCGAATACAATCCCGAAAACACACCCGAATACAACCCGAATACACACCCGAACACACACCCGAATACACACCCGAACACACACCCGAATACACACCCGAACACTCACTCGAATACAACCCGAACACACACCCGAACACACACCCGAATGCAACCCGAATACACACCCGAACGCACACCCGAATATACAACCGAACACACACCCGAATACAACCCGAATACACACCCGAACACACTCCCGAACACACACCCGAATACAACCCGAACACACACCCGAATGCACACCCGAACACACCCGAACACACATCCGGCTACAACCCGAATACACACCCGAACACACACCCGAATACACACCCGAACACACACCCGAATGCAACCCGAATACACACCCGAACACACACCCGAATACAACCTCAATACACACCCGAACACACACCCGAATACAACCCGAATACACACCCGAACACACACCCGAATACAACCCGAACACACACCCGAATACACACCCGAACACACACCCGAATACACACCCGAACACACACCCGAATACAACCCGAACACACTCCCGAACACACACCCGAATAAAACCCGAACACACACCCGAACACACACCCGAATACAACCCGAATACACACCCGAATGCGAGCCCGAAAACACACCCGAATACACACCCGAATACAACCCGAATACACACCCGAACACTCACCCGAAAACACACCCGAATTCACACCCGAACACACACCCGAATACACACCCGAACACACACCCGAACACACACACGAATACAACCCGAATACACACCCGAATTCACACCCGAATACAATCCCGAAAACACACCCGAATACAACCCGAATGCACACCCGAACACACCCGAACACACATCCGGCTACAACCCGAATACCCACCCGAACACACACCCGAATACACACCCGAACACACACCCGAATACAACCCGAATACACACCCGAACACACACCCGAATACAACCTCAATACACACCCGAACACACACCCGAATACAACCCGAATACACACCCGAACACACACCCGAATACAACCCGAACTCACACCCGAATACACACCCGAACACACACCCGAACACACACCCGAATACACACCCGAATACACACCCGAACACACACCCGAACACACACCCGAATACAACCCGAATACACACTACCGAACACACCCGAATACACACCCGAACACACACCCGAATAAACACGCGAATACACACCCGAATGCGAGCCCGAAAACACACCCGAATACACACCCGAACACACACCCGAATACAACCCGAATACACACCCGAACACTCACCCGAATACACACCCGAATTCACACCCGAACACACACCCGAATACACACCCGAACACACACCCGAACACACACCCGAATACTACCCGAATACACACCCGAATTCACACCCGAATACAATCCCGAAAACACACCCGAATACACACCCGAACACACACCCGAATGCAACCCGAATACACACCCGAACGCACACCCGAATATACAACCGAACACACAGCCGAATACAACCCGAATACACACCCGAACACACTCCCGAACACACACCCGAATACAACCCGAATGCACACCCGAACACACCCGAACACACATCCGGCTACAACCCGAATACACACCCGAACACACACCCGAATACACACCCGAACACACACCCGAATTCAACCCGAATACACACCCGAACACACACCCGAATACAACCTCAATACACACCCGAACACACACCCGAATACAACCCGAATACACACCCGAACACACACCCGAATACAACCCGAACACACACCCGAATACACACCCGAACACACACCCGAATACACACCCGAACACACACCCGAATACAACCCGAACACACTCCCGAACACACACCCGAATACAACCCGAACACACACCCGAACACACACCCGAATACAACCCGAATACACACCCGAATACACACCCGAATGCGAGCCCGAAAACACACCCGAATACACACCCGAACACACACCCGAATACAACCCGAATACACACCCGAACACTCACCCGAATACACACCCGAATTCACACCCGAACACACACCCGAATACACACCCGAACACACACCCGAACACACACACGAATACAACCCGAATACACACCCGAATACAATCCCGAACACACATCCGGCTACAACCCGAATACACACCCGAACACACACCCGAATACACACCCGAACACACACCCGAATACAACCCGAATACACACCCGAACACACACCCGAATACAACCTCAATACACACCCGAACACACACCCGAATACAACCCGAATACACACCCGAACACACACCCGAATACAACCCGAACACACACCCGAATACACACCCGAACACACACCCGAACACACACCCGAATACACACCCGAACACACACCCGAACACACACCCGAATACACACCCGAATGCAACCCGAATACACACCCGAACACACACCCGAATACACACCCGAACACACACCCGAATACAACCCGAATACACACCCGAACACACACCCGAATACACACCCGAACACACACCCGAACCCACACCCGAATACAACCCGAATACACACCCGAATACACACCCGAATACACACATGAACACACACCCGAACCCACACCCGAATACAACCCGAATACACACCCGAATACACACATGAACACACACCCGAATACACACCCGAATACACACCCGAACACACACCCGAATACACACCCGAACATACACCCGAACACACACCCGAATACAATCCGAATACACACCCGAATACAACCCGAATACACACCCGAACACACACCCGAATACAACCCGAATACACACCCGAACACACACCCGAATATAACCCGAACACACACCCGAATACAATCCGAATACACACCCTAACACACACCCGAACACACACCCGAATACAACCCGAATACACACCAGCATACAACCCGAATACACACACGAACACACACCCGAATACAACCCGAACACACACCCGAACACACACCCGAACACACACCCGAATACAACCCGAATACACACCCGAACACACACCCGAACACACACCCGAATACACACCCGAACACACACTCGAATACAACCCGAACACACACCCGAACACACACCCGCATACAACCCGAATACACACCCGAACACACACCCGAATACAACCCGAACACACACCCGAACACACACTCGAATACAACCCGAATACACACCCGAACACACACCCGAACACACACCCGAATACACACCCGAACACACACCCGAATACACACCCGAACACACACTCGAATACAACCCGAACACACACCCGAACACACACCCGAATACACACTCGAATACACACCCGAACACACACCCGAAAACAACCCGAATACACACCCGAACACACTCCCGAACACACACCCGAATACACACCCGAACACACACCCGAATACACACCCGAACACACACCTGAATGCAACCCGAATACACACCCGAACGCACACCCGAAAACACACCCGAACACACACCCGAAACAACCCGAATACACACCCGAACACCCACCCGAATACACACCCGAACACACACCCGAACCTACACCCGAATACAACCCGAATACACACCCGAATACACACCCGAATATACACCCGAACACACACCCGAATACACACCCAAACACACACCCGAACACACACCCGAATACAACCCGAATAGACACCCGAACACTCACACGAATACACACCCGAATACACACCCGAACACACACCCGAATACACACCCGAACATACACCCGAACACAAACCCGAATACAATCCGAATACACACCCGAATACAACCCGAATACACACCCGAACACACACCCGAATACAACCCGAATACACACCTGAACACACACCCGAATATAACCCGAACACACACCCGAACACACACCTGAATACACACCCGAACACACACCCGAACACACACCCGAATACAACCCGAATACACACCCGAATACACACCCGAATACACACCCGAACACACACCCGAATACACACCCGAACACACACCCGAACACACACCCGAATACAACCCGAATACACACTCCCGAACACACACCCGAATACACACCCGAACACACACCCGAATAAACACCCGAATACACACCCGAACACACACCCGAATACAACCCGAATACACACCCGAACACTCACCCGAATACACACCCGAATACACACCCGAACACACACCCGAATACACACCCGAACACACACCCGAACACACACCCGAATACAACCCGAATACACACCCGAATTCACACCCTAATACACACCCGAATACACACCCGAACACACACCCGAATACACACCCGAACACACACCCGAATGCAACCCGAATACACACCCGAACACACACCCGAATACACACCCGAACACACACCCGAATACACACCCGAACACACACCCGAATACACACCCGAACATACACCCGAACACACACCCGAATACAATCCGAATACACACCCGAATACAACCCGAATACACACCCGAACACACACCCGAATACAACCCGAATACACACCCGAACACACACCCGAATACACACCCGAACACACACCCGAATACACACCCGAATACACACCCGAACACACACCCAAATACAACCCGAATACACACCCGAACACACTCCCGAACACACACCCGAATACACACCCGAACACACACCCGAATACACACCCGAACACACACCCGAATGCAACCCGAATACACACCCGAACACACACCCGAATACACACCCGAACACACACCCGAATACACACCCGAACACACACCCGAATACAATCCGAATACACACCCGAATACAACCCGAATACACACCCGAACACACACCCGAATACAACCCGAATACACACCCGAACACACACCCGAATACACACCCGAACACACACCCGAATACACACCCGAATACACACCCGAACACACACCCGAATACACACCCGAACATACACCCGAACACACACCCGAATACAATCCGAATACACACCCGAATACAACCCGAATACACACCCGAACACACACCCGAATACAACCCGAATACACACCCGAACACACACCCGAATATAACCCGAACACACACACGAATACAATCCGAATACACACCCGAACACACACCCGAACACACACCCGAATACAACCCGAATACACACCCGAATACACACCCGAATACACACCCGAACACACACCCGAATACACACCCGAATACACACCCGAACACACACCCGAATACAACCCGAACACACACCCGAACACACACCCGAACACACACCCGAATACAACCCGAATACACACCCGAACACACACCCGAACACACACACCCGAATACACACCCGAACACACACCCGGATACACACCCGAACACACACTCGAATACAACCCGAACACACACCCGAACACACACCCGAATACACACCCGAATACACACCCGAACACACACCCGAAAACAACCCGAATACACACCCGAACACACTCCCGAACACACACCCGAATACACACCCGAACACACACCCGAATACACACCTGAATGCAACCCGAATACACACCCGAACGCACACCCGAAAACACACCCGAACACACACCCGAAACAACCCGAATACACACCCGAACACACACCCGAATACACACCCGAACACACACCCGAACCTACACCCGAATACAACCCGAATACACACCCGAATACACACCCGAATACACACCCGAACACACACCCGAATACACACCCAAACACACACCCGAACACACACCCGAATACAACCCGAATACACACCCGAACACACACCCGAACACACACCCGAATACAACCCGAATACACACCCGAATACACACCCGAACACACACCCGAACACACACCCGAATACACACCCGAACACACACCCGAACACACACCCGAATACAACCCGAATACACACTCCCGAACACACACCCGAATACACACCCGAACACACACCCGAATAAACACCCGAATACACACCCGAATGCGAGCCCGAAAACACACCCGAATACACACCCGAACACACACCCGAATACAACCCGAATACACACCCGAACACTCACCCGAATACACACCCGAATTCACACCCGAACACACACCCGAATACACACCCGAACACACACCCGAACACACACCCGAATACTACCCGAATACACACCCGAATTCACACCCGAATACAATCCCGAAAACACACCCGAATACACACCCGAACACACACCCGAATGCAACCCGAATACACACCCGAACGCACACCCGAATATACAACCGAACACACACCCGAATACAACCCGAATACACACCCGAACACACTCCCGAACACACACCCGAATACAACCCGAACACACCCCCGAATGCACACCCGAACACACCCGAACACACATCCGGCTACAACCCGAATACACACCCGAACACACACCCGAATACACACCCGAACACACACCCGAATGCAACCCGAATACACACCCGAACACACACCCGAATACAACCTCAATATACACCCGAACACACACCCGAATACAACCCGAATACACACCCGAACACACACCCGAATACAACCCGAACACACACCCGAATACACACCCGAACACACACCCGAATACACACCCGAACACACACCCGAATACAACCCGAACACACTCCCGAACACACACCCGAATACAACCCGAACACACACCCGAACACACACCCGAATACAACCCGAATACACACCCGAATACACACCCGAATGCGAGCCCGAAAACACACCCGAATACACACCCGAACACACACCCGAAAACCCGAATACACACCCGAACACTCACCCGAAAACACACCCGAATTCACACCCGAACACACACCCGAATACACACCCGAACACACACCCGAACACACACACGAATACAACCCGAATACACACCCGAATTCACACCCGAATACAATCCCGAAAACACACCCGAATACAACCCGAATACACACCCGAATACACACCCGAACACACCCGAACACACATCCGGCTACAACCCGAATACACACCCGAACACACACCCGAATACAACCCGAATACACACTCCCGAACACACACCCGAATACACACCCGAACACACACCCGAATAAACACCCGAATACACACCCGAACACACACCCGAATACAACCCGAATACACACCCGAACACTCACCCGAATACACACCCGAATACACACCCGAACACACACCCGAATACACACCCGAACACACACCCGAACACCCACCCGAATACACACCCGAACACACACCCGAACCTACACCCGAATACAATCCCGAAAACACACCCGAATACACACCCGAACACACACCCGAATGCAACCCGAATACACACCCGAACGCACACCCGAATATACAACAGAACACACACCCGAATACAACCCGAATACACACCCGAACACACTCCCGAACACACACCCGAACACACACCCGAATACAACCCGAACACACACCCGAATGCACACCCGAACACACCCGAACACACATCCGGCTACACCCCGAATACACAACCGAACACACACCCGAATTCACACCCGAACACACACCCGAATACAACCCGAATACACACCCGAACACACACCCGAATACAACCTCAATACACACCCGAACACACACCCGAATACAACCCGAATACACACCCGAACACACACCCGAATACAACCCGAACACACACCCGAATACACACCCGAACACACACCCGAACACACACCCGAATACAACCCGAACACACTCCCGAACACACACCCGAATACAACCCGAACACACACCCGAACACACACCCGAATGCAACCCGAATACACACCCGAATACACACCCGAATGCAACCCAAATACACACCCGAACACACACCCGAATACACACCCGAACACACACCCGAATACAACCCGAATACACACCCGAACACACTCCCGAACACACACCCGAATACACACCCGAACACACACCCGAATACACACCCGAATACACACCCGAATGTAAACCCGAAAACACACCCGAATACACACCCGAACACACACCCGAATACAACCCGAACACACACCCGAACACACACCCGAATACAACCCGAACACACCCGAACACACACCCGAATGCAACCCGAATACACACCCGAACACACACCCGAATGCAACCCGAATACACACCCGAACACACATCCGAATACACACCCGAACACACACCCGAATACAACCCGAATACACACCCGAACACACTCCCGAACACACACCCGAATACACACCCGAACACACACCCGAATACACACCCGAATACACACCCGAATACAAACCCGAAAACACACCCGAATACACACCCGAACACACACCCGAATGCAACCCGAATACACACCCGAACACACACCCGAATACACACCTGAACTCACACCCGAATTCAACCCGAATACACACCCGAACACACTCCCGAACACACACCCGAACACACACCCGAACACACACCCGAATACACACCCGAATACACACCCGAATGCAAACCCGAAAACACACCCGAATACAACCCGAACACACACCCGAACACACACCCGAATACACACCCGAACACACACCCGAATACACACCCGAACACACACCCGAATACACACCCGAATACAACCCGAATACACTCCCGAACACACACCCGAATACAACCCGAACACACACCCGAACACACACCCGAATACAACCCGAATACACACCCGAACACACACCCGAATACACACCCGAACACACACCCGAATACACACCCGAATACATCCCGAACACACACCCGAACACACACCCGAATACAACCCGAACACACACCCGAATACAACCCGAATACACAACCGAACACACACCCGAATACACACCCGAACACACACCCGAATACACACCCGAATACACACTCCCGAACACACACCCGAATACACACCCGAACACACACCCGAATAAACACCCGAATTCACACCCGAACACACACCCGAATACAACCCGAATACACACCCGAACACTCACCCGAATACACACCCGAATACACACCCGAACACACACCCGAATACACACCCGAACACACACCCGAACACACACCCGAATACAACCCGAATACACACCCGAATTCACACCCGAATACAATCCCGAAAACACACCCGAATACACACCAGAACACACACCCGAATGCAACCCGAATACACACCCGAACGCACACCCGAATATACAACAGAACACACACCCGAATACAACCCGAATACACACCCGAACACACTCCCGAACACACACCCGAACACACACCCGAATACAACCCGAACACACACCCGAATGCACACCCGAACACACCCGAACACACATCCGGCTACACCCCGAATACACAACCGAACACACACCCGAATTCACACCCGAACACACACCCGAATACAACCCGAATACACACCCGAACACACACCCGAATACAACCTCAATACACACCCGAACACACACCCGAATACAACCCGAATACACACCCGAACACACACCCGAATACAACCCGAACACACACCCGAATACACACCCGAACACACACCCGAATACAACCCGAACACACTCCCGAACACACACCCGAATACAACCCGAACACACACCCGAACACACACCCGAATGCAACCCGAATACACACCCGAATACACACCCGAATGCAACCCAAATACACACCCGAACACACACCCGAATACACACCCGAACACACACCCGAATACAACCCGAATACACACCCGAACACACTCCCGAACACACACCCGAATACACACCCGAACACACACCCGAATACACACCCGAATACACACCCGAATGTAAACCCGAAAACACACCCGAATACACACCCGAACACACACCCGAATACAACCCGAACACACACCCGAACACACACCCGAATACAACCCGAACACACCCGAACACACACCCGAATGCAACCCGAATACACACCCGAACACACACCCGAATGCAACCCGAATACACACCCGAACACACATCCGAATACACACCCGAACACACACCCGAATACAACCCGAATACACACCCGAACACACTCCCGAACACACACCCGAATACACACCCGAACACACACCCGAATACACACCCGAATACACACCCGAATACAAACCCGAAAACACACCCGAATACACACCCGAACACACACCCGAATGCAACCCGAATACACACCCGAACACACACCCGAATACACACCTGAACTCACACCCGAATTCAACCCGAATACACACCCGAACACACTCCCGAACACACACCCGAACACACACCCGAACACACACCCGAATACACACCCGAATACACACCCGAATGCAAACCCGAAAACACACCCGAATACAACCCGAACACACACCCGAACACACACCCGAATACACACCCGAACACACACCCGAATACACACCCGAACACACACCCGAATACACACCCGAATACAACCCGAATACACTCCCGAACACACACCCGAATACAACCCGAACACACACCCGAACACACACCCGAATACAACCCGAATACACACCCGAACACACCCCCGAATACACACCCGAACACACACCCGAATACACACCCGAATACACACCCGAATACAACCCGAACACACACCCGAACACACACCCGAATACAACCCGAACACACACCCGAATACAACCCGAATACACAACCGAACACACACCCGAATACACACCCGAACACACACCCGAATACACACCCGAACACACACCCGAATACAACCCGAACACACACCCGAACACACACCCGAATACAACCCGAACACACACCCGAACACACACCCGAATACACACCCGAACACACACCCGAATACAACCCGAATACACACCCGAACACACACCCGAACACACACCCGAACACACACCCGAACACACACCCGAATACAACCCGAATACACACCCGAACACACCCGAATACAACCCGAACACACACCCGAATACACACCCGAACACACACCCGAATACAACCCGAATACACACCCGAACACACACCCGAATACACACCCGAACACACACCCGAATACACACCCGAACACTCACTCGAATACAACCCGAACACACACCCGAACACACACCCGAATACAACCCGAACACACACCCGAACACACACCCGAATACAACCCGAATACACACCCGAACACACACCCGAATGCAACCCGAATACACACCCGAACACACACCCGAATACAACCCGAATACACACCCGAACACACTCCCTAACGCACACCCGAATACACACCCGAAGACAAACCCGAATACACACCCGAATACACACCCGAATGCGAACCCGAAAACACAATCGAATACACACCCGAAGACACACCCGAATACAACCCGAATACAACCCGAATACACTCCCGAACACACACCCGAATACATACCCGAACACACCCGAATACACACCCGAACACACACCCGAATACACACCCGAATACAAACCCGAATACACACCCGAACACACACCCGAACACACACTCGAATACAACCCGAACACACACCCGAACACACACCCGAATACACACCCGAATACACACCCGAACACACACCCGAATACAACCCGAATACACACCCGAACACACTCCCGAACACACACCCGAATACACACCCGAACACACACCCGAATACACACCCGAACACACACCCGAATGCAACCCGAATACACACCCGAACACACACCCGAATACACACCCGAACACACACCCGAATACAACCCGAATACACACCCGAACACACACCCGAATACACACCCGAATACACACCCGAACACACACCCGAATACACACCCGAACATACACCCGAACACACACCCGAATACAATCCGAATACACACTCGAATACAACCCGAATACACACCCGAACACACACCCGAATATAACCCGAACACACACCCGAATACAATCCGAATACACACCCGAACACACACCCGAACACACACCCGAATACAACCCGAATACACACCCGAATACACACCCGAATACACACCCGAACACACACCCGAATACACACCCGAACACACACCCGAACACACACCCGCATACAACCCGAATACACACCCGAACACACACCCGAATACAACCCGAACACACACCCGAACACACACCCGAATACAACCCGAATACACACCCGAACACACACCCGAACACACACCCGAATACACACCCGAACACACACCCGAATACACACCCGAACACACACTCGAATACAACCCGAACACACACCCGAACACACACCCGAATACACACCCGAACACACACCCGAAAACAACCCGAATACACACCCGAACACACTCCCGAACACACACCCGAATACACACCCGAACACTCACCCGAATACACACCCGAACACACACCTGAATGCAACCCGAATACACACCCGAACGCACACCCGAAAACACACCCGAACACACACCCGAAACAACCCGAATACACACCCGAACACCCCCGAATACACACCCGAACACACACCCGAACCTACACCCGAATACAACCCGAATACACACCCGAATACACACCCGAATACACACCCGAACACACACCCGAATACACACCCGAATACACACCTGAACACACACCCGAATACACACCCGAACACACACCCGAATACAATCCGAATACACACTCGAATACAACCCGAATACACACCCGAACACACACCCGAATACAACCCGAATACACACCCGAATACACACCCGAATACACACCCGAACACACACCCGAATACACACCCGAACACACACCCGAACACACACCCGAATACAACCCGAATACACACTCCCGAACACACACCCGAATACACACCCGAACACACACCCGAATAAACACCCGAATACACACCCGAACACACACCCGAATACAACCCGAATACACACCCGAACACTCACCCGAATACACACCCGAATACACACCCGAACACACACCCGAATACACACCCGAACACACACCCGAACACACACCCGAATACAACCCGAATACACACCCGAATTCACACCCGAATACAATCCCGAAAACACACCCGAATACACACCCGAACACACACCCGAATGCAACCCGAATACACACCCGAACGCACACCCGAATATACAACAGAACACACACCCGAATACAACCCGAATACACACCCGAACACACTCCCGAACACACACCCGAACACACACCCGAATACAACCCGAACACACACCCGAATGCACACCCGAACACACCCGAACACACATCCGGCTACACCCCGAATACACAACCGAACACACACCCGAATTCACACCCGAACACACACCCGAATACAACCCGAATACACACCCGAACACACACCCGAATACAACCTCAATACACACCCGAACACACACCCGAATACAACCCGAATACACACCCGAACACACACCCGAATACAACCCGAACACACACCCGAATACACACCCGAACACACACCCGAACACACACCCGAATACAACCCGAACACACTCCCGAACACACACCCGAATACAACCCGAACACACACCCGAACACACACCCGAATGCAACCCGAATACACACCCGAATACACACCCGAATGCAACCCAAATACACACCCGAACACACACCCGAATACACACCCGAACACACACCCGAATACAACCCGAATACACACCCGAACACACTCCCGAACACACACCCGAATACACACCCGAACACACACCCGAATACACACCCGAATGCACACCCGAATGTAAACCCGAAAACACACCCGAATACACACCCGAACACACACCCGAATACAACCCGAACACACACCCGAACACACACCCGAATACAACCCGAACACACCCGAACACACACCCGAATGCAACCCGAATACACACCCGAACACACACCCGAATGCAACCCGAATACACACCCGAACACACATCCGAATACACACCCGAACACACACCCGAATACAACTCGAATACACACCCGAACACACTCCCGAACACACACCCGAATACACACCCGAACACACACCCGAATACACACCCGAATACACACCCGAATACAAACCCGAAAACACACCCGAATACACACCCGAACACACACCCGAATGCAACCCGAATACACACCCGAACACACACCCGAATACACACCTGAACTCACACCCGAATTCAACCCGAATACACACCCGAACACACTCCCGAACACACACCCGAACACACACCCGAACACACACCCGAATACACACCCGAATACACACCCGAATGCAAACCCGAAAACACACCCGAATACAACCCGAACACACACCCGAACACACACCCGAATACACACCCGAACACACACCCGAATACACACCCGAACACACACCCGAATACACACCCGAATACAACCCGAATACACTCCCGAACACACACCCGAATACAACCCGAACACACACCCGAACACACACCCGAATACAACCCGAATACACACCCGAACACACACCCGAATACACACCCGAACACACACCCGAACACACACCCGAATACAACCCGAACACACACCCGAACACACACCCGAATACAACCCGAACACACACCCGAATACAACCCGAATACACAACCGAACACACACCCGAATACACACCCGAACACACACCCGAATACACACCCGAACACACACCCGAATACAACCCGAACACACACCCGAACACACACCCGAATACAACCCGAACACACACCCGAACACACACCCGAATACACACCCGAACACACACCCGAATACAACCCGAATACACACCCGAACACACACCCGAACACACACCCGAACACACACCCGAATACAACCCGAATACACACCCGAACACACCCGAATACAACCCGAACACCCACCCGAATACACACCCGAACACACACCCGAATACAACCCGAATACACACCCGAACACACACCCGAATACACACCCGAACACACACCCGAATACACACCCGAACACTCACTCGAATACAACCCGAACACACACCCGAACACACACCCGAATACAACCCGAACACACACCCGAACACACACCCGAATACAACCCGAATACACACCCGAACACACACCCGAATGCAACCCGAATACACACCCGAACACACACCCGAATACAACCCGAATACACACCCGAACACACTCCCTAACGCACACCCGAATACACACCCGAAGACAAACCCGAATACACACCCGAATACACACCCGAATGCGAACCCGAAAACACAATCGAATACACACCCGAAGACACACCCGAATACAACCCGAATACAACCCGAATACACTCCCGAACACACACCCGAATACATACCCGAACACACCCGAATACACACCCGGACACACACCTGAATACACACCCGAATACAAACCCGAATACACACCCGAACACACACCCGAATACACACCCGAACACACACTCGAATACAACCCGAACACACACCCGAACACACACCCGAATACACACCCGAATACACACCCGAACACACACCCGAATACAACCCGAATACACACCCGAACACACTCCCGAACACACACCCGAATACACACCCGAACACACACCCGAATACACACCCGAACACACACCCGAATGCAACCCGAATACACACCCGAACACACACCCGAATACACACCCGAACACACACCCGAATACAACCCGAATTCACACCCGAACACACACCCGAATACACACCCGAACACACACCCGAACCCACACCCGAATACAACCCGAATACACACCCGAATACACACCCGAATACACACCCGAACACACACCCGAATACACACCCGAATACACACCCGAACACACACCCGAATACACACCCGAACATACACCCGAACACACACCCGAATACAATCCGAATACACACTCGAATACAACCCGAATACACACCCGAACACACACCCGAATATAACCCGAACACACACCCGAATACAATCCGAATACACACCCGAACACACACCCGAACACACACCCGAATACAACCCGAATACACACCCGAATACACACCCGAATACACACCCGAACACACACCCGAATACACACCCGAACACACACCCGAACACACACCCGCATACAACCCGAATACACACCCGAACACACACCCGAATACAACCCGAACACACACCCGAACACACACCCGAACACACACCCGAATACAACCCGAATACACACCCGAACACACACCCGAACACACACCCGAATACACACCCGAACACACACCCGAATACACACCCGAACACACACTCGAATACAACCCGAACACACACCCGAACACACACCCGAATACACACCCGAACACACACCCGAAAACAACCCGGATACACACCCGAACACACTCCCGAACACACACCCGAATACACACCCGAACACTCACCCGAATACACACCCGAACACACACCTGAATGCAACCCGAATACACACCCGAACGCACACCCGAAAACACACCCGAACACACACCCGAAACAACCCGAATACACACCCGAACACCCCCGAATACACACCCGAACACACACCCGAACCTACACCCGAATACAACCCGAATACACACCCGAACACACACCCGAATACACACCCGAATACACACCCGAACACACACCCGAATACACACCCGAACATACACCCGAACACACACCCGAATACAACCCGAATACACACCCGAACACACACCCGAATATAACCCGAACACACACCCGAATACAATCCGAATACACACCCGAACACACACCCGAACACACACCCGAATACAACCCGAATACACACCCGAACACACACCCGAATACAACCCGAATACACACCCGAACACACTCCCGAACACACACCCGAATACACACCCGAACACACACCCGAATACACACCCGAACACACACCCGAATGCAACCCGAATACACACCCGAACACACACCCGAATACACACCCGAACACACACCCGAATACAACCCGAATACACACCCGAACACACACCCGCATACACACCCGAACACACACCCGAACCCACACCCGAATACAACCCGAATACACACCCGAATACACACCCGAATACACACCCGAACACACACCCGAATACACACCCGAATGCACACCCGAACACACACCCGAATACACACCCGAACATACACCCGAACACACACCCGAATACAATCCGAATACACACTCGAATACAACCCGAATACACACCCGAACACACACCCGAATATAACCCGAACACACACCCGAATACAATCCGAATACACACCCGAACACACACCCGAACACACACCCGAATACAACCCGAATACACACCCGAATACACACCCGAATACACACCCGAACACACACCCGAATACACACCCGAACACACACCCGAACACACACCCGCATACAACCCGAATACTCACCCGAACACACACCCGAATACAACCCGAACACACACCCGAACACACACCCGAACACACACCCGAATACAACCCGAATACACACCCGAACACACACCCGAACACACACCCGAATACACACCCGAACACACACCCGAATACACACCCGAACACACACTCGAATACAACCCGAACACACACCCGAACACACACCCGAATACACACCCGAACACACACCCGAAAACAACTCGAATACACACCCGAACACACTCCCGAACACACACCCGAATACACACCCGAACACTCACCCGAATACACACCCGAACACACACCTGAATGCAACCCGAATACACACCCGAACGCACACCCGAAAACACACCCGAACACACACCCGAAACAACCCGAATACACACCCGAACACCCCCGAATACACACCCGAACACACACCCGAACCTACACCCGAATACAACCCGAATACACACCCGAATACACACCCGAATACACACCCGAACACACACCCGAATACACACCCAAACACACCCGAACACACACCCGAATACAACCCGAATACACACCCGAACACACACCCGAACACACACCCGAATACAACCCGAATACACACCCGAATACACACCCGAACACACACCCGAACACACACCCGAATACACACCCGAACACACACCCGAACACACACCCGAATACAACCCGAAGACACACTCCCGAACACACACCCGAATACACACCCGAACACACACCCGAATAAACACCCGAATACACACCCGAACACACACCCGAATACAACCCGAATACACACCCGAACACTCACCCGAATACACACCCGAATACACACCCGAACACACACCCGAATACACACCCGAATACACACCCGAACACACACCCGAATACACACCCGAACATACACCCGAACACACACCCGAATACAATCCGAATACACACCCGAATACAACCCGAATACACACCCGAACACACACCCGAATACAACCCGAATACACACCCGAACACACACCCGAACACACACCCGAATACAACCCGAATACACACCCGAACACACACCCGAACACACACCCGAATACACACCCGAACACACACTCGAATACAACCCGAACACACACCCGAACACACACCCGAACACACACCCGCATACAACCCGAATACACACCCGAACACACACCCGAATACAACCCGAACACACACCCGAACACACACCCGAACACACACCCGAATACAACCCGAATACACACCCGAACACACACCCGAACACACACCCGAATACACACCCGAACACACACCCGAATACAACCCGAACACACACCCGCATACAACCCGAATACACACCCGAACACACACCCGAATACAACCCGAACACACACCCGAACACACACCCGAACACACACTCGAATACAACCCGAATACACACCCGAACACACACCCGAACACACACCCGAACACACACCCGAATACACACCCGAACACACACCCGAATACACACCCGAACACACACTCGAATACAACCCGAACACACACCCGAACACACACCCGAATACACACTCGAATACACACTCGAATACACACCCGAACACACACCCGAAAACAACCCGAATACACACCCGAACACACTCCCGAACACACACCCGAATACACACCCGAACACACACCCGAATACACACCCGAACACACACCTGAATGCAACCCGAATACACACCCGAACGCACACCCGAAAACACACCCGAACACACACCCGAATACAACCCGAACACACTCCCGAACACACACCCGAATACAACCCGAACACACACCCGAACACACACCCGAATGCAACCCGAATACACACCCGAATACACACCCGAATGCAACCCAAATACACACCCGAACACACACCCGAATACACACCCGAACACACACCCGAATACAACCCGAATACACACCCGAACACACTCCCGAACACACACCCGAATACACACCCGAACACACACCCGAATACACACCCGAATACACACCCGAATGTAAACCCGAAAACACACCCGAATACACACCCGAACACACACCCGAATACAACCCGAACACACACCCGAACACACACCCGAATACAACCCGAACACACCCGAACACACACCCGAATGCAACCCGAATACACACCCGAACACACACCAGAATGCAACCCGAATACACACCCGAACACACATCCGAATACACACCCGAACACACACCCGAATACAACCCGAATACACACCCGAACACACTCCCGAACACACACCCGAATACACACCCGAACACACACCCGAATACACACCCGAATACACACCCGAATACAAACCCGAAAACACACCCGAATACACACCCGAACACACACCCGAATGCAACCCGAATACACACCCGAACACACACCCGAATACACACCTGAACTCACACCCGAATTCAACCCGAATACACACCCGAACACACTCCCGAACACACACCCGAACACACACCCGAACACACACCCGAATACACACCCGAATACACACCCGAATGCAAACCCGAAAACACACCCGAATACAACCCGAACACACACCCGAACACACACCCGAATACACACCCGAACACACACCCGAATACACACCCGAACACACACCCGAATACACACCCGAATACAACCCGAATACACTCCCGAACACACACCCGAATACAACCCGAACACACACCCGAACACACACCCGAATACAACCCGAATACACACCCGAACACACCCCCGAATACACACCCGAACACACACCCGAATACACACCCGAATACACACCCGAATACAACCCGAACACACACCCGAACACACACCCGAATACAACCCGAACACACACCCGAATACAACCCGAATACACAACCGAACACACACCCGAATACACACCCGAACACACACCCGAATACACACCCGAACACACACCCGAATACAACCCGAACACACACCCGAACACACACCCGAATACAACCCGAACACACACCCGAACACACACCCGAATACACACCCGAACACACACCCGAATACAACCCGAATACACACCCGAACACACACCCGAACACACACCCGAACACACACCCGAACACACACCCGAATACAACCCGAATACACACCCGAACACACCCGAATACAACCCGAACACACACCCGAATACACACCCGAACACACACCCGAATACAACCCGAATACACACCCGAACACACACCCGAATACACACCCGAACACACACCCGAATACACACCCGAACACTCACTCGAATACAACCCGAACACACACCCGAACACACACCCGAATACAACCCGAACACACACCCGAACACACACCCGAATACAACCCGAATACACACCCGAACACACACCCGAATGCAACCCGAATACACACCCGAACACACACCCGAATACAACCCGAATACACACCCGAACACACTCCCTAACGCACACCCGAATACACACCCGAAGACAAACCCGAATACACACCCGAATACACACCCGAATGCGAACCCGAAAACACAATCGAATACACACCCGAAGACACACCCGAATACAACCCGAATACAACCCGAATACACTCCCGAACACACACCCGAATACATACCCGAACACACCCGAATACACACCCGAACACACACCCGAATACACACCCGAATACAAACCCGAATACACACCCGAACACACACCCGAACACACACTCGAATACAACCCGAACACACACCCGAACACACACCCGAATACACACCCGAATACACACCCGAACACACACCCGAATACAACCCGAATACACACCCGAACACACTCCCGAACACACACCCGAATACACACCCGAACACACACCCGAATACACACCCGAACACACACCCGAATGCAACCCGAATACACACCCGAACACACACCCGAATACACACCCGAACACACACCCGAATACAACCCGAATACACACCCGAACACACACCCGAATACACACCCGAATACACACCCGAACACACACCCGAATACACACCCGAACATACACCCGAACACACACCCGAATACAATCCGAATACACACTCGAATACAACCCGAATACACACCCGAACACACACCCGAATATAACCCGAACACACACCCGAATACAATCCGAATACACACCCGAACACACACCCGAACACACACCCGAATACAACCCGAATACACACCCGAATACACACCCGAATACACACCCGAACACACACCCGAATACACACCCGAACACACACCCGAACACACACCCGCATACAACCCGAATACACACCCGAACACACACCCGAATACAACCCGAACACACACCCGAACACACACCCGAACACACACCCGAATACAACCCGAATACACACCCGAACACACACCCGAACACACACCCGAATACACACCCGAACACACACCCGAATACACACCCGAACACACACTCGAATACAACCCGAACACACACCCGAACACACACCCGAATACACACCCGAACACACACCCGAAAACAACCCGAATACACACCCGAACACACTCCCGAACACACACCCGAATACACACCCGAACACTCACCCGAATACACACCCGAACACACACCTGAATGCAACCCGAATACACACCCGAACGCACACCCGAAAACACACCCGAACACACACCCGAAACAACCCGAATACACACCCGAACACCCCCGAATACACACCCGAACACACACCCGAACCTACACCCGAATACAACCCGAATACACACCCGAATACACACCCGAATACACACCCGAACACACACCCGAATACACACCCGAATACACACCCGAACACACACCCGAATACACACCCGAACACACACCCGAATACAATCCGAATACACACTCGAATACAACCCGAATACACACCCGAACACACACCCGAATACAACCCGAATACACACCCGAATACACACCCGAATACACACCCGAACACACACCCGAATACACACCCGAACACACACCCGAACACACACCCGAACACACACCCGAATACAACCCGAATACACACTCCCGAACACACACCCGAATACACACCCGAACACACACCCGAATAAACACCCGAATACACACCCGAACACACACCCGAATACAACCCGAATACACACCCGAACACTCACCCGAATACACACCCGAATACACACCCGAACACACACCCGAATACACACCCGAACACACACCCGAACACACACCCGAATACAACCCGAATACACACCCGAATTCACACCCGAATACAATCCCGAAAACACACCCGAATACACACCCGAACACACACCCGAATGCAACCCGAATACACACCCGAACGCACACCCGAATATACAACAGAACACACACCCGAATACAACCCGAATACACACCCGAACACACTCCCGAACACACACCCGAACACACACCCGAATACAACCCGAACACACACCCGAATGCACACCCGAACACACCCGAACACACATCCGGCTACACCCCGAATACACAACCGAACACACACCCGAATTCACACCCGAACACACACCCGAATACAACCCGAATACACACCCGAACACACACCCGAATACAACCTCAATACACACCCGAACACACACCCGAATACAACCCGAATACACACCCGAACACACACCCGAATACAACCCGAACACACACCCGAATACACACCCGAACACACACCCGAACACACACCCGAATACAACCCGAACACACTCCCGAACACACACCCGAATACAACCCGAACACACACCCGAACACACACCCGAATGCAACCCGAATACACACCCGAATACACACCCGAATGCAACCCAAATACACACCCGAACACACACCCGAATACACACCCGAACACACACCCGAATACAACCCGAATACACACCCGAACACACTCCCGAACACACACCCGAATACACACCCGAACACACACCCGAATACACACCCGAATACACACCCGAATGTAAACCCGAAAACACACCCGAATACACACCCGAACACACACCCGAATACAACCCGAACACACACCCGAACACACACCCGAATACAACCCGAACACACCCGAACACACACCCGAATGCAACCCGAATACACACCCGAACACACACCCGAATGCAACCCGAATACACACCCGAACACACATCCGAATACACACCCGAACACACACCCGAATACAACTCGAATACACACCCGAACACACTCCCGAACACACACCCGAATACACACCCGAACACACACCCGAATACACACCCGAATACACACCCGAATACAAACCCGAAAACACACCCGAATACACACCCGAACACACACCCGAATGCAACCCGAATACACACCCGAACACACACCCGAATACACACCTGAACTCACACCCGAATTCAACCCGAATACACACCCGAACACACTCCCGAACACACACCCGAACACACACCCGAACACACACCCGAATACACACCCGAATACACACCCGAATGCAAACCCGAAAACACACCCGAATACAACCCGAACACACACCCGAACACACACCCGAATACACACCCGAACACACACCCGAATACACACCCGAACACACACCCGAATACACACCCGAATACAACCCGAATACACTCCCGAACACACACCCGAATACAACCCGAACACACACCCGAACACACACCCGAATACAACCCGAATACACACCCGAACACACACCCGAATACACACCCGAACACACACCCGAACACACACCCGAATACAACCCGAACACACACCCGAACACACACCCGAATACAACCCGAACACACACCCGAATACAACCCGAATACACAACCGAACACACACCCGAATACACACCCGAACACACACCCGAATACACACCCGAACACACACCCGAATACAACCCGAACACACACCCGAACACACACCCGAATACAACCCGAACACACACCCGAACACACACCCGAATACACACCCGAACACACACCCGAATACAACCCGAATACACACCCGAACACACACCCGAACACACACCCGAACACACACCCGAATACAACCCGAATACACACCCGAACACACCCGAATACAACCCGAACACACACCCGAATACACACCCGAACACACACCCGAATACAACCCGAATACACACCCGAACACACACCCGAATACACACCCGAACACACACCCGAATACACACCCGAACACTCACTCGAATACAACCCGAACACACACCCGAACACACACCCGAATACAACCCGAACACACACCCGAACACACACCCGAATACAACCCGAATACACACCCGAACACACACCCGAATGCAACCCGAATACACACCCGAACACACACCCGAATACAACCCGAATACACACCCGAACACACTCCCTAACGCACACCCGAATACACACCCGAAGACAAACCCGAATACACACCCGAATACACACCCGAATGCGAACCCGAAAACACAATCGAATACACACCCGAAGACACACCCGAATACAACCCGAATACAACCCGAATACACTCCCGAACACACACCCGAATACATACCCGAACACACCCGAATACACACCCGGACACACACCTGAATACACACCCGAATACAAACCCGAATACACACCCGAACACACACCCGAATACACACCCGAACACACACTCGAATACAACCCGAACACACACCCGAACACACACCCGAATACACACCCGAATACACACCCGAACACACACCCGAATACAACCCGAATACACACCCGAACACACTCCCGAACACACACCCGAATACACACCCGAACACACACCCGAATACACACCCGAACACACACCCGAATGCAACCCGAATACACACCCGAACACACACCCGAATACACACCCGAACACACACCCGAATACAACCCGAATTCACACCCGAACACACACCCGAATACACACCCGAACACACACCCGAACCCACACCCGAATACAACCCGAATACACACCCGAATACACACCCGAATACACACCCGAACACACACCCGAATACACACCCGAATACACACCCGAACACACACCCGAATACACACCCGAACATACACCCGAACACACACCCGAATACAATCCGAATACACACTCGAATACAACCCGAATACACACCCGAACACACACCCGAATATAACCCGAACACACACCCGAATACAATCCGAATACACACCCGAACACACACCCGAACACACACCCGAATACAACCCGAATACACACCCGAATACACACCCGAATACACACCCGAACACACACCCGAATACACACCCGAACACACACCCGAACACACACCCGCATACAACCCGAATACACACCCGAACACACACCCGAATACAACCCGAACACACACCCGAACACACACCCGAACACACACCCGAATACAACCCGAATACACACCCGAACACACACCCGAACACACACCCGAATACACACCCGAACACACACCCGAATACACACCCGAACACACACTCGAATACAACCCGAACACACACCCGAACACACACCCGAATACACACCCGAACACACACCCGAAAACAATACGGATACACACCCGAACACACTCCCGAACACACACCCGAATACACACCCGAACACTCACCCGAATACACACCCGAACACACACCTGAATGCAACCCGAATACACACCCGAACGCACACCCGAAAACACACCCGAACACACACCCGAAACAACCCGAATACACACCCGAACACCCCCGAATACACACCCGAACACACACCCGAACCTACACCCGAATACAACCCGAATACACACCCGAACACACACCCGAATACACACCCGAATACACACCCGAACACACACCCGAATACACACCCGAACATACACCCGAACACACACCCGAATACAACCCGAATACACACCCGAACACACACCCGAATATAACCCGAACACACACCCGAATACAATCCGAATACACACCCGAACACACACCCGAACACACACCCGAATACAACCCGAATACACACCCGAACACACACCCGAATACAACCCGAATACACACCCGAACACACTCCCGAACACACACCCGAATACACACCCGAACACACACCCGAATACACACCCGAACACACACCCGAATGCAACCCGAATACACACCCGAACACACACCCGAATACACACCCGAACACACACCCGAATACAACCCGAATACACACCCGAACACACACCCGCATACACACCCGAACACACACCCGAACCCACACCCGAATACAACCCGAATACACACCCGAATACACACCCGAATACACACCCGAACACACACCCGAATACACACCCGAATGCACACCCGAACACACACCCGAATACACACCCGAACATACACCCGAACACACACCCGAATACAATCCGAATACACACTCGAATACAACCCGAATACACACCCGAACACACACCCGAATATAACCCGAACACACACCCGAATACAATCCGAATACACACCCGAACACACACCCGAACACACACCCGAATACAACCCGAATACACACCCGAATACACACCCGAATACACACCCGAACACACACCCGAATACACACCCGAACACACACCCGAACACACACCCGCATACAACCCGAATACTCACCCGAACACACACCCGAATACAACCCGAACACACACCCGAACACACACCCGAACCTACACCCGAATACAACCCGAATACACACCCGAATACACACCCGAATACACACCCGAACACACACCCGAATACACACCCAAACACACCCGAACACACACCCGAATACAACCCGAATACCCACCCGAACACACACCCGAACACACACCCGAATACAACCCGAATACACACCCGAATACACACCCGAACACACACCCGAACACACACCCGAATACACACCCGAACACACACCCGAACACACACCCGAATACAACCCGAAGACACACTCCCGAACACACACCCGAATACACACCCGAACACACACCCGAATAAACACCCGAATACACACCCGAACACACACCCGAATACAACCCGAATACACACCCGAACACTCACCCGAATACACACCCGAATACACACCCGAACACACACCCGAATACACACCCGAATACACACCCGAACACACACCCGAATACACACCCGAACATACACCCGAACACACACCCGAATACAATCCGAATACACACCCGAATACAACCCGAATACACACCCGAACACACACCCGAATACAACCCGAATACACACCCGAACACACACCCGAACACACACCCGAATACAACCCGAATACACACCCGAACACACACCCGAACACACACCCGAATACACACCCGAACACACACTCGAATACAACCCGAACACACACCCGAACACACACCCGAACACACACCCGCATACAACCCGAATACACACCCGAACACACACCCGAATACAACCCGAACACACACCCGAACACACACCCGAACACACACCCGAATACAACCCGAATACACACCCGAACACACACCCGAACACACACCCGAATACACACCCGAACACACACCCGAATACAACCCGAACACACACCCGCATACAACCCGAATACACACCCGAACACACACCCGAATACAACCCGAACACACACCCGAACACACACCCGAACACACACTCGAATACAACCCGAATACACACCCGAACACACACCCGAACACACACCCGAACACACACCCGAATACACACCCGAACACACACCCGAATACACACCCGAACACACACTCGAATACAACCCGAACACACACCCGAACACACACCCGAATACACACTCGAATACACACTCGAATACACACCCGAACACACACCCGAAAACAACCCGAATACACACCCGAACACACTCCCGAACACACACCCGAATACACACCCGAACACACACCCGAATACACACCCGAACACACACCTGAATGCAACCCGAATACACACCCGAACGCACACCCGAAAACACACCCGAACACACACCCGAAACAACCCGAATACACACCCGAACACCCACCCGAATACACACCCGAACACACACCCGAACCTACACCCGAATACAACCCGAATACACACCCGAATACACACCCGAATACACACCCGAACGCACACCCGAATACACACCCAAACACACACCCGAACACACACCCGAATACAACCCGAATACACACCCGAACACTCACCCGAATACACACCCGAATACACACCCGAACACACACCCGAATACACACCCGAACATACACCCGAACACAAACCCGAATACAATCCGAATACACACCCGAATACAACCCGAATACACACCCGAACACACACCCGAATACAACCCGAATACACACCTGAACACACACCCGAATATAACCCGAACACACACCCGAACACACACCCGAATACAATCCGAATACACACCCGAACACACACCCGAACACACTCCCGAATACAACCCGAATACACACCCGAATACACACCCGAATACACACCCGAACACACACCCGAATACACACCCGAACACACACCCGAACACACACCCGAATACAACCCGAATACACACTCCCGAACACACACCCGAATACACACCCGAACACACACCCGAATAAACACCCGAATACACACCCGAATGCAAACCCGAAAACACACCCGAATACACTCCCGAACACACACCCGAATACAACCCGAATACACACCCGAATACACACCCGAATACACACCCGAACACACACCCGAATACACACCCGAACACAAACCCGAACACACACCCGAATACAACCCGAATACACACCCGAATTCACACCCGAATACAATCCCGAAAACACACCCGAATACACACCCGAACACACACCCGAATGCAACCCGAATACACACCCGAACGCACACCCGAACACACACCCGAACACACTCCCGAACACACACCCGAACACACACCCGAATACAACCCGAACACACACCCGAATACACACCCGAACACACACCCGAATACACACCCGAATACACACCCGAATGTAAACCCGAAAACACACCCGAATACACACCCGAACACACACCCGAATACAACCCGAACACACACCCGAACACACACCCGAATACAACCCGAACACACCCGAACAGTCACCCGAATGCAACCCGAATACACTCCCGAACACACACCCGAACACACACCCGAATACACACCCGAATACACACCCGAATGCAAACCCGAAAACACACCCTAATACAACCCGAACACACACCCGAACACACACCCGAATACAACCCGAATACACACCTGAACACACACCCGAATATAACCCGAACACACACCCGAACACACACCCGAATACAATCCGAACACACCCGAACACACACCCGAACACACACCCGAATACAACCCGAATACACACCCGAATACACACCCGAATACACACCCGAACACACACCCGAATACACACCCGAACATACACCCGAACACAAACCCGAATACAATCCGAATACACACCCGAATACAACCCGAATACACACCCGAACACACACCCGAATACAACCCGAATACACACCTGAACACACACCCGAATATAACCCGAACACACACCCGAACACACACCCGAATACAATCCGAATACACACCCGAACACACACCCGAACACACACCCGAATACAACCCGAATACACACCCGAATACACACCCGAATACACACCCGAACACACACCCGAATACACACCCGAACACACACCCGAACACACACCCGAATACAACCCGAATACACACTCCCGAACACACACCCGAATACACACCCGAACACTCACCCGAATAAACACCCGAATACACACCCGAATGCAAACCCGAAAACACACCCGAATACACTCCCGAACACACACCCGAATACAACCCGAATACACACCCGAACACTCACCCGAATACACACCCGAATACACACCCGAACACACACCCGAATACACACCCGAACACAAACCCGAACACACACCCGAATACAACCCGAATACACACCCGAATTCACACCCGAATACAATCCCGAAAACACACCCGAATACACACCCGAACACACACCCGAATGCAACCCGAATACTCACCCGAACGCACACCCGAATATACAACCGAACACACACCCGAATACAACCCGAATACACACCCGAACACACTCCCGAACACACACCCGAACACACACCCGAATACAACCCGAACACACACCCGAATGCACACCCGAACACACCCGAACACACATCCGGCTACACCCCGAATACACAACCGAACACACACCCGAATTCACACCCGAACACACACCCGAATACAACCCGAATACACACCCGAACACACACCCGAATACAACCTCAATACACACCCGAACACACACCCGAATACAACCCGAATACACACCCGAACACACACCCGAATACAACCCGAACACACACCCGAATACACACCCGAACACACACCCGAATACACACCCGAACACACACCCGAATACAACCCGAACACACTCCCGAACACACACCCGAATACAACCCGAACACACACCCGAACACACACCCGAATACAACCCGAATACACACCCGAATACACACCCGAATGCAACCCGAATACACACCCGAACACACACCCGAATACACACCCGAACACACACCCGAATACAACCCGAATACACACCCGAACACACTCCCGAACACACACCCGAATACACACCCGAACACACACCCGAATACACACCCGAATGTAAACCCGAAAACACACCCGAATACACACCCGAACACACACCCGAATACAACCCGAACACACACCCGAACACACACCCGAATACAACCCGAACACACACCCGAACACACACCCGAATACAACCCGAACACACCCGAACACACACCCGAATGCAACCCGAATACACACCCGAACACACACCCGAATGCAACCCGAATACACACCCGAACACACATCCGAATACACACCCGAACACACACCCGAATACAACCCGAATACACACCCGAACACACTCCCGAACACACACCCGAATACACACCCGAACACACACCCGAATACACACCCGAATACACACCCGAATACACACCCGAATACAAACCCGAAAGCACACCCGAATACACACCCGAACACACACCCGAATGCAACCCGAATACACACCCGAACACACACCCGAATACACACCTGAACTCACACCCGAATTCAACCCGAATACACACCCGAACACACTCCCGAACACACTCCCGAACACACACCCGAACACACACCCGAATACACACCCGAATACACACCCGAATGCAAACCCGAAAACACACCCGAATACAACCCGAACACACACCCGAACACACACCCGAATACACACCCGAACACACACCCGAATACACACCCGAACACACACCCGAATACACACCCGAATACAACCCGAATACACTCCCGAACACACACCAGAATACAACCCGAACACACACCCGAACACACACCCGAATACAACCCGAATACACACCCGAACACACACCCGAATACACACCCGAACACACACCCGAATACACACCCGAATACACACCCGAATACAACCCGAACACACACCCGAATACACACCCGAACACACACCCGAATACAACCCGAATACACACCCGAACACACACCCGAACACACACCCGAACACACACCCGAATACAACCCGAATACACACCCGAACACACACCCGAATACAACCCGAACACACACCCGAATACACACCCGAACACACACCCGAATACAACCCGAATACACACCCGAACACACACCCGAATACACACCCGAACACACACCCGAATACACACCCGAACACTCACTCGAATACAACCCGAACACTCACCCGAACACACACCCGAATACAACCCGAACACACACCCGAATACACACCCGAATACACACCCGAATACAACCCGAACACACACCCGAACACACACCCGAATACAACCCGAACACACACCCGAATACAACCCGAATACACAACCGAACACACACCCGAATACACACCCGAACACACACCCGAGTACACACCCGAACACACACCCGAATACAACCCGAACACACACCCGAACACACACCCGAATACAACCCGAACACACACCCGAACACACACCCGAATACACACCCGAACACACACCCGAATACAACCCGAACACACACCCGAATACAACCCGAATACACAACCGAACACACACCCGAATACACACCCGAACACACACCCGAGTACACACCCGAACACACACCCGAATACAACCCGAACACACACCCGAACACACACCCGAATACAACCCGAACACACACCCGAACACACACCCGAATACACACCCGAACACACACCCGAATACAACCCGAATACACACCCGAATACAACCCGAACACACACCCGAATACACACCCGAACACACACCCGAATACACACCCGAATACACACCCGAATGTAAACCCGAAAACACACCCGAATACACACCCGAACACACACCCGAATACAACCCGAACACACACCCGAACACACACCCGAATACAACCCGAACACACCCGAACAGTCACCCGAATGCAACCCGAATACACTCCCGAACACACACCCGAACACACACCCGAATACACACCCGAATACACACCCGAATGCAAACCCGAAAACACACCCTAATACAACCCGAACACACACCCGAACACACACCCGAATACAACCCGAATACACACCTGAACACACACCCGAATATAACCCGAACACACACCCGAACACACACCCGAATACAATCCGAACACACCCGAACACACACCCGAACACACACCCGAATACAACCCGAATACACACCCGAATACACACCCGAATACACACCCGAACACACACCCGAATACACACCCGAACATACACCCGAACACAAACCCGAATACAATCCGAATACACACCCGAATACAACCCGAATACACACCCGAACACACACCCGAATACAACCCGAATACACACCTGAACACACACCCGAATATAACCCGAACACACACCCGAACACACACCCGAATACAATCCGAATACACACCCGAACACACACCCGAACACACACCCGAATACAACCCGAATACACACCCGAATACACACCCGAATACACACCCGAACACACACCCGAATACACACCCGAACACACACCCGAACACACACCCGAATACAACCCGAATACACACTCCCGAACACACACCCGAATACACACCCGAACACACACCCGAATAAACACCCGAATACACACCCGAATGCAAACCCGAAAACACACCCGAATACACTCCCGAACACACACCCGAATACAACCCGAATACACACCCGAACACTCACCCGAATACACACCCGAATACACACCCGAACACACACCCGAATACACACCCGAACACAAACCCGAACACACACCCGAATACAACCCGAATACACACCCGAATTCACACCCGAATACAATCCCGAAAACACACCCGAATACACACCCGAACACACACCCGAATGCAACCCGAATACTCACCCGAACGCACACCCGAATATACAACCGAACACACACCCGAATACAACCCGAATACACACCCGAACACACTCCCGAACACACACCCGAACACACACCCGAATACAACCCGAACACACACCCGAATGCACACCCGAACACACCCGAACACACATCCGGCTACACCCCGAATACACAACCGAACACACACCCGAATTCACACCCGAACACACACCCGAATACAACCCGAATACACACCCGAACACACACCCGAATACAACCTCAATACACACCCGAACACACACCCGAATACAACCCGAATACACACCCGAACACACACCCGAATACAACCCGAACACACACCCGAATACACACCCGAACACACACCCGAATACACACCCGAACACACACCCGAATACAACCCGAACACACTCCCGAACACACACCCGAATACAACCCGAACACACACCCGAACACACACCCGAATACAACCCGAATACACACCCGAATACACACCCGAATGCAACCCGAATACACACCCGAACACACACCCGAATACACACCCGAACACACACCCGAATACAACCCGAATACACACCCGAACACACTCCCGAACACACACCCGAATACACACCCGAACACACACCCGAATACACACCCGAATGTAAACCCGAAAACACACCCGAATACACACCCGAACACACACCCGAATACAACCCGAACACACACCCGAACACACACCCGAATACAACCCGAACACACACCCGAACACACACCCGAATACAACCCGAACACACCCGAACACACACCCGAATGCAACCCGAATACACACCCGAACACACACCCGAATGCAACCCGAATACACACCCGAACACACATCCGAATACACACCCGAACACACACCCGAATACAACCCGAATACACACCCGAACACACTCCCGAACACACACCCGAATACACACCCGAACACACACCCGAATACACACCCGAATACACACCCGAATACACACCCGAATACAAACCCGAAAGCACACCCGAATACACACCCGAACACACACCCGAATGCAACCCGAATACACACCCGAACACACACCCGAATACACACCTGAACTCACACCCGAATTCAACCCGAATACACACCCGAACACACTCCCGAACACACTCCCGAACACACACCCGAACACACACCCGAATACACACCCGAATACACACCCGAATGCAAACCCGAAAACACACCCGAATACAACCCGAACACACACCCGAACACACACCCGAATACACACCCGAACACACACCCGAATACACACCCGAACACACACCCGAATACACACCCGAATACAACCCGAATACACTCCCGAACACACACCAGAATACAACCCGAACACACACCCGAACACACACCCGAATACAACCCGAATACACACCCGAACACACACCCGAATACACACCCGAACACACACCCGAATACACACCCGAATACACACCCGAATACAACCCGAACACACACCCGAACACACACCCGAATACAACCCGAACACACACCCGAATACAACCCGAATACACAACCGAACACACACCCGAATACACACCCGAACACACACCCGAGTACACACCCGAACACACACCCGAATACAACCCGAACACACACCCGAACACACACCCGAATACAACCCGAACACACACCCGAACACACACCCGAATACACACCCGAACACACACCCGAATACAACCCGAATACACACCCGAACACACACCCGAACACACACCCGAACACACACCCGAATACAACCCGAATACACACCCGAACACACACCCGAATACAACCCGAACACACACCCGAATACACACCCGAACACACACCCGAATACAACCCGAATACACACCCGAACACACACCCGAATACACACCCGAACACACACCCGAATACACACCCGAACACTCACTCGAATACAACCCGAACACTCACCCGAACACACACCCGAATACAACCCGAACACACACCCGAACACACACCCGAATACAACCCGAATACACACCCGAACACACACCCGAATGCAACCCGAATACACACCCGAACACACACCCGAATACAACCCGAATACACACCCGAACACACTCCCTAACGCACACCCGAATACACACCCGAAGACAAACCCGAATACACACCCGAACACACACCCGAACACACACCCGAATACACACCCGAACACACACCCGAATACACACCCGAACACACACTCGAATACAACCCGAACACACACCCGAACACACACCCGAATACACACCCGAACACACACCCGAAAACAACCCGAATACACACCCGAACACACTCCCGAACACACACCCGAATACACACCCGAACACTCGCCCGAATACACACCCGAACACACACCTGAATGCAACCCGAATACACACCCGAACGCACACCCGAAAACACACCCGAACACACACCCGAAACAACCCGAATACACACCCGAACACCCCCGAATACACACCCGAACACACACCCGAACCTACACCCGAATACAACCCGAATACACACCCGAATACACACCCGAATACACACCCGAACACACACCCGAATACACACCCGAATACACACCCGAACACACACCCGAATACACACCCGAACATACACCCGAACACACACCCCGAATACAATCCGAATACACACTCGAATACAACCCGAATACACACCCGAACACACACCCGAATACAACCCGAATACACACCCGAATACACACCCGAATACACACCCGAACACACACCCGAATACACACCCGAACACACACCCGAACACACACCCGAATACAACCCGAATACACACTCCCGAACACACACCCGAATACACACCCGAACACACACCCGAATAAACACCCGAATACACACCCGAACACACACCCGAATGCAACCCGAATACACACCCGAACGCACACCCGAATATACAACAGAACACACACCCGAATACAACCCGAATACACACCCGAACACACTCCCGAACACACACCCGAACACACACCCGAATACAACCCGAACACACACCCGAATGCACACCCGAACACACCCGAACACACATCCGGCTACACCCCGAATACACAACCGAACACACACCCGAATTCACACCCGAACACACACCCGAATACAACCCGAATACACACCCGAACACACACCCGAATACAACCTCAATACACACCCGAACACACACCCGAATACAACCCGAATACACACCCGAACACACACCCGAATACAACCCGAACACACACCCGAATACACACCCGAACACACACCCGAACACACACCCGAATACAACCCGAACACACTCCCGAACACACACCCGAATACAACCCGAACACACACCCGAACACACACCCGAATGCAACCCGAATACACACCCGAATACACACCCGAATGCAACCCAAATACACACCCGAACACACACCCGAATACACACCCGAACACACACCCGAATACAACCCGAATACACACCCGAACACACTCCCGAACACACACCCGAATACACACCCGAACACACACCCGAATACACACCCGAATACACACCCGAATGTAAACCCGAAAACACACCCGAATACACACCCGAACACACACCCGAATACAACCCGAACACACACCCGAACACACACCCGAATACAACCCGAACACACCCGAACACACACCCGAATGCAACCCGAATACACACCCGAACACACACCCGAATGCAACCCGAATACACACCCGAACACACACCCGAATACAACCCGAATACACACCCGAACACACTCCCGAACACACACCCGAATACACACCCGAACACACACCCGAATACAACCCGAATACACACCTGAACACACACCCGAATATAACCCGAACACACACCCGAACACACACCTGAATACACACCCGAACACACACCCGAACACACACCCGAATACAACCCGAATACACACCCGAATACACACCCGAATACACACCCGAACACACACCCGAATACACACCCGAACACACACCCGAACACACACCCGAATACAACCCGAATACACACTCCCGAACACACACCCGAATACACACCCGAACACACACCCGAATAAACACCCGAATACACACCCGAACACACACCCGAATACAACCCGAATACACACCCGAACACTCACCCGAATACACACCCGAATACACACCCGAACACACACCCGAATACACACCCGAACACACACCCGAACACACACCCGAATACAACCCGAATACACACCCGAATTCACACCCGAATACAATCCCGAAAACACACCCGAATACACACCAGAACACACACCCGAATGCAACCCGAATACACACCCGAACGCACACCCGAATATACAACAGAACACACACCCGAATACAACCCGAATACACACCCGAACACACTCCCGAACACACACCCGAACACACACCCGAATACAACCCGAACACACACCCGAATGCACACCCGAACACACCCGAACACACATCCGGCTACACCCCGAATACACAACCGAACACACACCCGAATTCACACCCGAACACACACCCGAATACAACCCGAATACACACCCGAACACACACCCGAATACAACCTCAATACACACCCGAACACACACCCGAATACAACCCGAATACACACCCGAACACACACCCGAATACAACCCGAACACACACCCGAATACACACCCGAACACACACCCGAATACAACCCGAACACACTCCCGAACACACACCCGAATACAACCCGAACACACACCCGAACACACACCCGAATGCAACCCGAATACACACCCGAATACACACCCGAATGCAACCCAAATACACACCCGAACACACACCCGAATACACACCCGAACACACACCCGAATACAACCCGAATACACACCCGAACACACTCCCGAACACACACCCGAATACACACCCGAACACACACCCGAATACACACCCGAATACACACCCGAATGTAAACCCGAAAACACACCCGAATACACACCCGAACACACACCCGAATACAACCCGAACACACACCCGAACACACACCCGAATACAACCCGAACACACCCGAACACACACCCGAATGCAACCCGAATACACACCCGAACACACACCCGAATGCAACCCGAATACACACCCGAACACACATCCGAATACACACCCGAACACACACCCGAATACAACCCGAATACACACCCGAACACACTCCCGAACACACACCCGAATACACACCCGAACACACACCCGAATACACACCCGAATACACACCCGAATACAAACCCGAAAACACACCCGAATACACACCCGAACACACACCCGAATGCAACCCGAATACACACCCGAACACACACCCGAATACACACCTGAACTCACACCCGAATTCAACCCGAATACACACCCGAACACACTCCCGAACACACACCCGAACACACACCCGAACACACACCCGAATACACACCCGAATACACACCCGAATGCAAACCCGAAAACACACCCGAATACAACCCGAACACACACCCGAACACACACCCGAATACACACCCGAACACACACCCGAATACACACCCGAACACACACCCGAATACACACCCGAATACAACCCGAATACACTCCCGAACACACACCCGAATACAACCCGAACACACACCCGAACACACACCCGAATACAACCCGAATACACACCCGAACACACCCCCGAATACACACCCGAACACACACCCGAATACACACCCGAATACACACCCGAATACAACCCGAACACACACCCGAACACACACCCGAATACAACCCGAACACACACCCGAATACAACCCGAATACACAACCGAACACACACCCGAATACACACCCGAACACACACCCGAATACACACCCGAACACACACCCGAATACAACCCGAACACACACCCGAACACACACCCGAATACAACCCGAACACACACCCGAACACACACCCGAATACACACCCGAACACACACCCGAATACAACCCGAATACACACCCGAACACACACCCGAACACACACCCGAACACACACCCGAACACACACCCGAATACAACCCGAATACACACCCGAACACACCCGAATACAACCCGAACACACACCCGAATACACACCCGAACACACACCCGAATACAACCCGAATACACACCCGAACACACACCCGAATACACACCCGAACACACACCCGAATACACACCCGAACACTCACTCGAATACAACCCGAACACACACCCGAACACACACCCGAATACAACCCGAACACACACCCGAACACACACCCGAATACAACCCGAATACACACCCGAACACACACCCGAATGCAACCCGAATACACACCCGAACACACACCCGAATACAACCCGAATACACACCCGAACACACTCCCTAACGCACACCCGAATACACACCCGAAGACAAACCCGAATACACACCCGAATACACACCCGAATGCGAACCCGAAAACACAATCGAATACACACCCGAAGACACACCCGAATACAACCCGAATACAACCCGAATACACTCCCGAACACACACCCGAATACATACCCGAACACACCCGAATACACACCCGAACACACACCCGAATACACACCCGAATACAAACCCGAATACACACCCGAACACACACCCGAACACACACTCGAATACAACCCGAACACACACCCGAACACACACCCGAATACACACCCGAATACACACCCGAACACACACCCGAATACAACCCGAATACACACCCGAACACACTCCCGAACACACACCCGAATACACACCCGAACACACACCCGAATACACACCCGAACACACACCCGAATGCAACCCGAATACACACCCGAACACACACCCGAATACACACCCGAACACACACCCGAATACAACCCGAATACACACCCGAACACACACCCGAATACACACCCGAATACACACCCGAACACACACCCGAATACACACCCGAACATACACCCGAACACACACCCGAATACAATCCGAATACACACTCGAATACAACCCGAATACACACCCGAACACACACCCGAATATAACCCGAACACACACCCGAATACAATCCGAATACACACCCGAACACACACCCGAACACACACCCGAATACAACCCGAATACACACCCGAATACACACCCGAATACACACCCGAACACACACCCGAATACACACCCGAACACACACCCGAACACACACCCGCATACAACCCGAATACACACCCGAACACACACCCGAATACAACCCGAACACACACCCGAACACACACCCGAACACACACCCGAATACAACCCGAATACACACCCGAACACACACCCGAACACACACCCGAATACACACCCGAACACACACCCGAATACACACCCGAACACACACTCGAATACAACCCGAACACACACCCGAACACACACCCGAATACACACCCGAACACACACCCGAAAACAACCCGAATACACACCCGAACACACTCCCGAACACACACCCGAATACACACCCGAACACTCACCCGAATACACACCCGAACACACACCTGAATGCAACCCGAATACACACCCGAACGCACACCCGAAAACACACCCGAACATACACCCGAAACAACCCGAATACACACCCGAACACCCCCGAATACACACCCGAACACACACCCGAACCTACACCCGAATACAACCCGAATACACACCCGAATACACACCCGAATACACACCCGAACACACACCCGAATACACACCCGAATACACACCCGAACACACACCCGAATACACACCCGAACACACACCCGAATACAATCCGAATACACACTCGAATACAACCCGAATACACACCCGAACACACACCCGAATACAACCCGAATACACACCCGAATACACACCCGAATACACACCCGAACACACACCCGAATACACACCCGAACACACACCCGAACACACACCCGAATACAACCCGAATACACACTCCCGAACACACACCCGAATACACACCCGAACACACACCCGAATAAACACCCGAATACACACCCGAACACACACCCGAATACAACCCGAATACACACCCGAACACTCACCCGAATACACACCCGAATACACACCCGAACACACACCCGAATACACACCCGAACACACACCCGAACACACACCCGAATACAACCCGAATACACACCCGAATTCACACCCGAATACAATCCCGAAAACACACCCGAATACACACCCGAACACACACCCGAATGCAACCCGAATACACACCCGAACGCACACCCGAATATACAACAGAACACACACCCGAATACAACCCGAATACACACCCGAACACACTCCCGAACACACACCCGAACACACACCCGAATACAACCCGAACACACACCCGAATGCACACCCGAACACACCCGAACACACATCCGGCTACACCCCGAATACACAACCGAACACACACCCGAATTCACACCCGAACACACACCCGAATACAACCCGAATACACACCCGAACACACACCCGAATACAACCTCAATACACACCCGAACACACACCCGAATACAACCCGAATACACACCCGAACACACACCCGAATACAACCCGAACACACACCCGAATACACACCCGAACACACACCCGAACACACACCCGAATACAACCCGAACACACTCCCGAACACACACCCGAATACAACCCGAACACACACCCGAACACACACCCGAATGCAACCCGAATACACACCCGAATACACACCCGAATGCAACCCAAATACACACCCGAACACACACCCGAATACACACCCGAACACACACCCGAATACAACCCGAATACACACCCGAACACACTCCCGAACACACACCCGAATACACACCCGAACACACACCCGAATACACACCCGAATACACACCCGAATGTAAACCCGAAAACACACCCGAATACACACCCGAACACACACCCGAATACAACCCGAACACACACCCGAACACACACCCGAATACAACCCGAACACACCCGAACACACACCCGAATGCAACCCGAATACACACCCGAACACACACCCGAATGCAACCCGAATACACACCCGAACACACATCCGAATACACACCCGAACACACACCCGAATACAACTCGAATACACACCCGAACACACTCCCGAACACACACCCGAATACACACCCGAACACACACCCGAATACACACCCGAATACACACCCGAATACAAACCCGAAAACACACCCGAATACACACCCGAACACACACCCGAATGCAACCCGAATACACACCCGAACACACACCCGAATACACACCTGAACTCACACCCGAATTCAACCCGAATACACACCCGAACACACTCCCGAACACACACCCGAACACACACCCGAACACACACCCGAATACACACCCGAATACACACCCGAATGCAAACCCGAAAACACACCCGAATACAACCCGAACACACACCCGAACACACACCCGAATACACACCCGAACACACACCCGAATACACACCCGAACACACACCCGAATACACACCCGAATACAACCCGAATACACTCCCGAACACACACCCGAATACAACCCGAACACACACCCGAACACACACCCGAATACAACCCGAATACACACCCGAACACACACCCGAATACACACCCGAACACACACCCGAACACACACCCGAATACAACCCGAACACACACCCGAACACACACCCGAATACAACCCGAACACACACCCGAATACAACCCGAATACACAACCGAACACACACCCGAATACACACCCGAACACACACCCGAATACACACCCGAACACACACCCGAATACAACCCGAACACACACCCGAACACACACCCGAATACAACCCGAACACACACCCGAACACACACCCGAATACACACCCGAACACACACCCGAATACAACCCGAATACACACCCGAACACACACCCGAACACACACCCGAACACACACCCGAATACAACCCGAATACACACCCGAACACACCCGAATACAACCCGAACACACACCCGAATACACACCCGAACACACACCCGAATACAACCCGAATACACACCCGAACACACACCCGAATACACACCCGAACACACACCCGAATACACACCCGAACACTCACTCGAATACAACCCGAACACACACCCGAACACACACCCGAATACAACCCGAACACACACCCGAACACACACCCGAATACAACCCGAATACACACCCGAACACACACCCGAATGCAACCCGAATACACACCCGAACACACACCCGAATACAACCCGAATACACACCCGAACACACTCCCTAACGCACACCCGAATACACACCCGAAGACAAACCCGAATACACACCCGAATACACACCCGAATGCGAACCCGAAAACACAATCGAATACACACCCGAAGACACACCCGAATACAACCCGAATACAACCCGAATACACTCCCGAACACACACCCGAATACATACCCGAACACACCCGAATACACACCCGGACACACACCTGAATACACACCCGAATACAAACCCGAATACACACCCGAACACACACCCGAATACACACCCGAACACACACTCGAATACAACCCGAACACACACCCGAACACACACCCGAATACACACCCGAATACACACCCGAACACACACCCGAATACAACCCGAATACACACCCGAACACACTCCCGAACACACACCCGAATACACACCCGAACACACACCCGAATACACACCCGAACACACACCCGAATGCAACCCGAATACACACCCGAACACACACCCGAATACACACCCGAACACACACCCGAATACAACCCGAATTCACACCCGAACACACACCCGAATACACACCCGAACACACACCCGAACCCACACCCGAATACAACCCGAATACACACCCGAATACACACCCGAATACACACCCGAACACACACCCGAATACACACCCGAATACACACCCGAACACACACCCGAATACACACCCGAACATACACCCGAACACACACCCGAATACAATCCGAATACACACTCGAATACAACCCGAATACACACCCGAACACACACCCGAATATAACCCGAACACACACCCGAATACAATCCGAATACACACCCGAACACACACCCGAACACACACCCGAATACAACCCGAATACACACCCGAATACACACCCGAATACACACCCGAACACACACCCGAATACACACCCGAACACACACCCGAACACACACCCGCATACAACCCGAATACACACCCGAACACACACCCGAATACAACCCGAACACACACCCGAACACACACCCGAACACACACCCGAATACAACCCGAATACACACCCGAACACACACCCGAACACACACCCGAATACACACCCGAACACACACCCGAATACACACCCGAACACACACTCGAATACAACCCGAACACACACCCGAACACACACCCGAATACACACCCGAACACACACCCGAAAACAACCCGGATACACACCCGAACACACTCCCGAACACACACCCGAATACACACCCGAACACTCACCCGAATACACACCCGAACACACACCTGAATGCAACCCGAATACACACCCGAACGCACACCCGAAAACACACCCGAACACACACCCGAAACAACCCGAATACACACCCGAACACCCCCGAATACACACCCGAACACACACCCGAACCTACACCCGAATACAACCCGAATACACACCCGAACACACACCCGAATACACACCCGAATACACACCCGAACACACACCCGAATACACACCCGAACATACACCCGAACACACACCCGAATACAACCCGAATACACACCCGAACACACACCCGAATATAACCCGAACACACACCCGAATACAATCCGAATACACACCCGAACACACACCCGAACACACACCCGAATACAACCCGAATACACACCCGAACACACACCCGAATACAACCCGAATACACACCCGAACACACTCCCGAACACACACCCGAATACACACCCGAACACACACCCGAATACACACCCGAACACACACCCGAATGCAACCCGAATACACACCCGAACACACACCCGAATACACACCCGAACACACACCCGAATACAACCCGAATACACACCCGAACACACACCCGCATACACACCCGAACACACACCCGAACCCACACCCGAATACAACCCGAATACACACCCGAATACACACCCGAATACACACCCGAACACACACCCGAATACACACCCGAATGCACACCCGAACACACACCCGAATACACACCCGAACATACACCCGAACACACACCCGAATACAATCCGAATACACACTCGAATACAACCCGAATACACACCCGAACACACACCCGAATATAACCCGAACACACACCCGAATACAATCCGAATACACACCCGAACACACACCCGAACACACACCCGAATACAACCCGAATACACACCCGAATACACACCCGAATACACACCCGAACACACACCCGAATACACACCCGAACACACACCCGAACACACACCCGCATACAACCCGAATACTCACCCGAACACACACCCGAATACAACCCGAACACACACCCGAACACACACCCGAACACACACCCGAATACAACCCGAATACACACCCGAACACACACCCGAACACACACCCGAATACACACCCGAACACACACCCGAATACACACCCGAACACACACTCGAATACAACCCGAACACACACCCGAACACACACCCGAATACACACCCGAACACACACCCGAAAACAACCCGAATACACACCCGAACACACTCCCGAACACACACCCGAATACACACCCGAACACTCACCCGAATACACACCCGAACACACACCTGAATGCAACCCGAATACACACCCGAACGCACACCCGAAAACACACCCGAACACACACCCGAAACAACCCGAATACACACCCGAACACCCCCGAATACACACCCGAACACACACCCGAACCTACACCCGAATACAACCCGAATACACACCCGAATACACACCCGAATACACACCCGAACACACACCCGAATACACACCCAAACACACCCGAACACACACCCGAATACAACCCGAAGACACACTCCCGAACACACACCCGAATACACACCCGAACACACACCCGAATAAACACCCGAATACACACCCGAACACACACCCGAATACAACCCGAATACACACCCGAACACTCACCCGAATACACACCCGAATACACACCCGAACACACACCCGAATACACACCCGAATACACACCCGAACACACACCCGAATACACACCCGAACATACACCCGAACACACACCCGAACACACACCCGAATACAACCCGAATACACACCCGAATACACACCCGAACACACACCCGAACACACACCCGAATACACACCCGAACACACACCCGAACACACACCCGAATACAACCCGAAGACACACTCCCGAACACACACCCGAATACACACCCGAACACACACCCGAATAAACACCCGAATACACACCCGAACACACACCCGAATACAACCCGAATACACACCCGAACACTCACCCGAATACACACCCGAATACACACCCGAACACACACCCGAATACACACCCGAATACACACCCGAACACACACCCGAATACACACCCGAACATACACCCGAACACACACCCGAATACAATCCGAATACACACCCGAATACAACCCGAATACACACCCGAACACACACCCGAATACAACCCGAATACACACCCGAACACACACCCGAACACACACCCGAATACAACCCGAATACACACCCGAACACACACCCGAACACACACCCGAATACACACCCGAACACACACTCGAATACAACCCGAACACACACCCGAACACACACCCGAACACACACCCGCATACAACCCGAATACACACCCGAACACACACCCGAATACAACCCGAACACACACCCGAACACACACCCGAACACACACCCGAACACACACCCGAATACAACCCGAATACACACCCGAACACACACCCGAACACACACCCGAATACACACCCGAACACACACCCGAATACAACCCGAACACACACCCGCATACAACCCGAATACACACCCGAACACACACCCGAATACAACCCGAACACACACCCGAACACACACCCGAACACACACTCGAATACAACCCGAATACACACCCGAACACACACCCGAACACACACCCGAACACACACCCGAATACACACCCGAACACACACCCGAATACACACCCGAACACACACTCGAATACAACCCGAACACACACCCGAACACACACCCGAATACACACTCGAATACACACTCGAATACACACCCGAACACACACCCGAAAACAACCCGAATACACACCCGAACACACTCCCGAACACACACCCGAATACACACCCGAACACACACCCGAATACACACCCGAACACACACCTGAATGCAACCCGAATACACACCCGAACGCACACCCGAAAACACACCCGAACACACACCCGAATACAACCCGAACACACTCCCGAACACACACCCGAATACAACCCGAACACACACCCGAACACACACCCGAATGCAACCCGAATACACACCCGAATACACACCCGAATGCAACCCAAATACACACCCGAACACACACCCGAATACACACCCGAACACACACCCGAATACAACCCGAATACACACCCGAACACACTCCCGAACACACACCCGAATACACACCCGAACACACACCCGAATACACACCCGAATACACACCCGAATGTAAACCCGAAAACACACCCGAATACACACCCGAACACACACCCGAATACAACCCGAACACACACCCGAACACACACCCGAATACAACCCGAACACACCCGAACACACACCCGAATGCAACCCGAATACACACCCGAACACACACCCGAATGCAACCCGAATACACACCCGAACACACATCCGAATACACACCCGAACACACACCCGAATACAACCCGAATACACACCCGAACACACTCCCGAACACACACCCGAATACACACCCGAACACACACCCGAATACACACCCGAATACACACCCGAATACAAACCCGAAAACACACCCGAATACACACCCGAACACACACCCGAATGCAACCCGAATACACACCCGAACACACACCCGAATACACACCTGAACTCACACCCGAATTCAACCCGAATACACACCCGAACACACTCCCGAACACACACCCGAACACACACCCGAACACACACCCGAATACACACCCGAATACACACCCGAATGCAAACCCGAAAACACACCCGAATACAACCCGAACACACACCCGAACACACACCCGAATACACACCCGAACACACACCCGAATACACACCCGAACACACACCCGAATACACACCCGAATACAACCCGAATACACTCCCGAACACACACCCGAATACAACCCGAACACACACCCGAACACACACCCGAATACAACCCGAATACACACCCGAACACACCCCCGAATACACACCCGAACACACACCCGAATACACACCCGAATACACACCCGAATACAACCCGAACACACACCCGAACACACACCCGAATACAACCCGAACACACACCCGAATACAACCCGAATACACAACCGAACACACACCCGAATACACACCCGAACACACACCCGAATACACACCCGAACACACACCCGAATACAACCCGAACACACACCCGAACACACTCCCGAATACAACCCGAACACACACCCGAACACACACCCGAATACACACCCGAACACACACCCGAATACAACCCGAATACACACCCGAACACACACCCGAACACACACCCGAACACACACCCGAACACACACCCGAATACAACCCGAATACACACCCGAACACACCCGAATACAACCCGAACACACACCCGAATACACACCCGAACACACACCCGAATACAACCCGAATACACACCCGAACACACACCCGAATACACACCCGAACACACACCCGAATACACACCCGAACACTCACTCGAATACAACCCGAACACACACCCGAACACACACCCGAATACAACCCGAACACACACCCGAACACACACCCGAATACAACCCGAATACACACCCGAACACACACCCGAATGCAACCCGAATACACACCCGAACACACACCCGAATACAACCCGAATACACACCCGAACACACTCCCTAACGCACACCCGAATACACACCCGAAGACAAACCCGAATACACACCCGAATACACACCCGAATGCGAACCCGAAAACACAATCGAATACACACCCGAAGACACACCCGAATACAACCCGAATACAACCCGAATACACTCCCGAACACACACCCGAATACATACCCGAACACACCCGAATACACACCCGAACACACACCCGAATACACACCCGAATACAAACCCGAATACACACCCGAACACACACCCGAACACACACTCGAATACAACCCGAACACACACCCGAACACACACCCGAATACACACCCGAATACACACCCGAACACACACCCGAATACAACCCGAATACACACCCGAACACACTCCCGAACACACACCCGAATACACACCCGAACACACACCCGAATACACACCCGAACACACACCCGAATGCAACCCGAATACACACCCGAACACACACCCGAATACACACCCGAACACACACCCGAATACAACCCGAATACACACCCGAACACACACCCGAATACACACCCGAATACACACCCGAACACACACCCGAATACACACCCGAACATACACCCGAACACACACCCGAATACAATCCGAATACACACTCGAATACAACCCGAATACACACCCGAACACACACCCGAATATAACCCGAACACACACCCGAATACAATCCGAATACACACCCGAACACACACCCGAACACACACCCGAATACAACCCGAATACACACCCGAATACACACCCGAATACACACCCGAACACACACCCGAATACACACCCGAACACACACCCGAACACACACCCGCATACAACCCGAATACACACCCGAACACACACCCGAATACAACCCGAACACACACCCGAACACACACCCGAACACACACCCGAATACAACCCGAATACACACCCGAACACACACCCGAACACACACCCGAATACACACCCGAACACACACCCGAATACACACCCGAACACACACTCGAATACAACCCGAACACACACCCGAACACACACCCGAATACACACCCGAACACACACCCGAAAACAACCCGAATACACACCCGAACACACTCCCGAACACACACCCGAATACACACCCGAACACTCACCCGAATACACACCCGAACACACACCTGAATGCAACCCGAATACACACCCGAACGCACACCCGAAAACACACCCGAACACACACCCGAAACAACCCGAATACACACCCGAACACCCCCGAATACACACCCGAACACACACCCGAACCTACACCCGAATACAACCCGAATACACACCCGAATACACACCCGAATACACACCCGAACACACACCCGAATACACACCCGAATACACACCCGAACACACACCCGAATACACACCCGAACACACACCCGAATACAATCCGAATACACACTCGAATACAACCCGAATACACACCCGAACACACACCCGAATACAACCCGAATACACACCCGAATACACACCCGAATACACACCCGAACACACACCCGAATACACACCCGAACACACACCCGAACACACACCCGAATACAACCCGAATACACACTCCCGAACACACACCCGAATACACACCCGAACACACACCCGAATAAACACCCGAATACACACCCGAACACACACCCGAATACAACCCGAATACACACCCGAACACTCACCCGAATACACACCCGAATACACACCCGAACACACACCCGAATACACACCCGAACACACACCCGAACACACACCCGAATACACCCCGAATACACACCCGAATTCACACCCGAATACAATCCCGAAAACACACCCGAATACACACCCGAACACACACCCGAATGCAACCCGAATACACACCCGAACGCACACCCGAATATACAACAGAACACACACCCGAATACAACCCGAATACACACCCGAACACACTCCCGAACACACACCCGAACACACACCCGAATACAACCCGAACACACACCCGAATGCACACCCGAACACACCCGAACACACATCCGGCTACACCCCGAATACACAACCGAACACACACCCGAATTCACACCCGAACACACACCCGAATACAACCCGAATACACACCCGAACACACACCCGAATACAACCTCAATACACACCCGAACACACACCCGAATACAACCCGAATACACACCCGAACACACACCCGAATACAACCCGAACACACACCCGAATACACACCCGAACACACACCCGAACACACACCCGAATACAACCCGAACACACTCCCGAACACACACCCGAATACAACCCGAACACACACCCGAACACACACCCGAATGCAACCCGAATACACACCCGAATACACACCCGAATGCAACCCAAATACACACCCGAACACACACCCGAATACACACCCGAACACACACCCGAATACAACCCGAATACACACCCGAACACACTCCCGAACACACACCCGAATACACACCCGAACACACACCCGAATACACACCCGAATACACACCCGAATGTAAACCCGAAAACACACCCGAATACACACCCGAACACACACCCGAATACAACCCGAACACACACCCGAACACACACCCGAATACAACCCGAACACACCCGAACACACACCCGAATGCAACCCGAATACACACCCGAACACACACCCGAATGCAACCCGAATACACACCCGAACACACATCCGAATACACACCCGAACACACACCCGAATACAACTCGAATACACACCCGAACACACTCCCGAACACACACCCGAATACACACCCGAACACACACCCGAATACACACCCGAATACACACCCGAATACAAACCCGAAAACACACCCGAATACACACCCGAACACACACCCGAATGCAACCCGAATACACACCCGAACACACACCCGAATACACACCTGAACTCACACCCGAATTCAACCCGAATACACACCCGAACACACTCCCGAACACACACCCGAACACACACCCGAACACACACCCGAATACACACCCGAATACACACCCGAATGCAAACCCGAAAACACACCCGAATACAACCCGAACACACACCCGAACACACACCCGAATACACACCCGAACACACACCCGAATACACACCCGAACACACACCCGAATACACACCCGAATACAACCCGAATACACTCCCGAACACACACCCGAATACAACCCGAACACACACCCGAACACACACCCGAATACAACCCGAATACACACCCGAACACACACCCGAATACACACCCGAACACACACCCGAACACACACCCGAATACAACCCGAACACACACCCGAACACACACCCGAATACAACCCGAACACACACCCGAATACAACCCGAATACACAACCGAACACACACCCGAATACACACCCGAACACACACCCGAATACACACCCGAACACACACCCGAATACAACCCGAACACACACCCGAACACACACCCGAATACAACCCGAACACACACCCGAACACACACCCGAATACACACCCGAACACACACCCGAATACAACCCGAATACACACCCGAACACACACCCGAACACACACCCGAACACACACCCGAATACAACCCGAATACACACCCGAACACACCCGAATACAACCCGAACACACACCCGAATACACACCCGAACACACACCCGAATACAACCCGAATACACACCCGAACACACACCCGAATACACACCCGAACACACACCCGAATACACACCCGAACACTCACTCGAATACAACCCGAACACACACCCGAACACACACCCGAATACAACCCGAACACACACCCGAACACACACCCGAATACAACCCGAATACACACCCGAACACACACCCGAATGCAACCCGAATACACACCCGAACACACACCCGAATACAACCCGAATACACACCCGAACACACTCCCTAACGCACACCCGAATACACACCCGAAGACAAACCCGAATACACACCCGAATACACACCCGAATGCGAACCCGAAAACACAATCGAATACACACCCGAAGACACACCCGAATACAACCCGAATACAACCCGAATACACTCCCGAACACACACCCGAATACATACCCGAACACACCCGAATACACACCCGGACACACACCTGAATACACACCCGAATACAAACCCGAATACACACCCGAACACACACCCGAATACACACCCGAACACACACTCGAATACAACCCGAACACACACCCGAACACACACCCGAATACACACCCGAATACACACCCGAACACACACCCGAATACAACCCGAATACACACCCGAACACACTCCCGAACACACACCCGAATACACACCCGAACACACACCCGAATACACACCCGAACACACACCCGAATGCAACCCGAATACACACCCGAACACACACCCGAATACACACCCGAACACACACCCGAATACAACCCGAATTCACACCCGAACACACACCCGAATACACACCCGAACACACACCCGAACCCACACCCGAATACAACCCGAATACACACCCGAATACACACCCGAATACACACCCGAACACACACCCGAATACACACCCGAATACACACCCGAACACACACCCGAATACACACCCGAACATACACCCGAACACACACCCGAATACAATCCGAATACACACTCGAATACAACCCGAATACACACCCGAACACACACCCGAATATAACCCGAACACACACCCGAATACAATCCGAATACACACCCGAACACACACCCGAACACACACCCGAATACAACCCGAATACACACCCGAATACACACCCGAATACACACCCGAACACACACCCGAATACACACCCGAACACACACCCGAACACACACCCGCATACAACCCGAATACACACCCGAACACACACCCGAATACAACCCGAACACACACCCGAACACACACCCGAACACACACCCGAATACAACCCGAATACACACCCGAACACACACCCGAACACACACCCGAATACACACCCGAACACACACCCGAATACACACCCGAACACACACTCGAATACAACCCGAACACACACCCGAACACACACCCGAATACACACCCGAACACACACCCGAAAACAATACGGATACACACCCGAACACACTCCCGAACACACACCCGAATACACACCCGAACACTCACCCGAATACACACCCGAACACACACCTGAATGCAACCCGAATACACACCCGAACGCACACCCGAAAACACACCCGAACACACACCCGAAACAACCCGAATACACACCCGAACACCCCCGAATACACACCCGAACACACACCCGAACCTACACCCGAATACAACCCGAATACACACCCGAACACACACCCGAATACACACCCGAATACACACCCGAACACACACCCGAATACACACCCGAACATACACCCGAACACACACCCGAATACAACCCGAATACACACCCGAACACACACCCGAATATAACCCGAACACACACCCGAATACAATCCGAATACACACCCGAACACACACCCGAACACACACCCGAATACAACCCGAATACACACCCGAACACACACCCGAATACAACCCGAATACACACCCGAACACACTCCCGAACACACACCCGAATACACACCCGAACACACACCCGAATACACACCCGAACACACACCCGAATGCAACCCGAATACACACCCGAACACACACCCGAATACACACCCGAACACACACCCGAATACAACCCGAATACACACCCGAACACACACCCGCATACACACCCGAACACACACCCGAACCCACACCCGAATACAACCCGAATACACACCCGAATACACACCCGAATACACACCCGAACACACACCCGAATACACACCCGAATGCACACCCGAACACACACCCGAATACACACCCGAACATACACCCGAACACACACCCGAATACAATCCGAATACACACTCGAATACAACCCGAATACACACCCGAACACACACCCGAATATAACCCGAACACACACCCGAATACAATCCGAATACACACCCGAACACACACCCGAACACACACCCGAATACAACCCGAATACACACCCGAATACACACCCGAATACACACCCGAACACACACCCGAATACACACCCGAACACACACCCGAACACACACCCGCATACAACCCGAATACTCACCCGAACACACACCCGAATACAACCCGAACACACACCCGAACACACACCCGAACACACACCCGAATACAACCCGAATACACACCCGAACACACACCCGAACACACACCCGAATACACACCCGAACACACACCCGAATACACACCCGAACACACACTCGAATACAACCCGAACACACACCCGAACACACACCCGAATACACACCCGAACACACACCCGAAAACAACCCGAATACACACCCGAACACACTCCCGAACACACACCCGAATACACACCCGAACACTCACCCGAATACACACCCGAACACACACCTGAATGCAACCCGAATACACACCCGAACGCACACCCGAAAACACACCCGAACACACACCCGAAACAACCCGAATACACACCCGAACACCCCCGAATACACACCCGAACACACACCCGAACCTACACCCGAATACAACCCGAATACACACCCGAATACACACCCGAATACACACCCGAACACACACCCGAATACACACCCAAACACACCCGAACACACACCCGAATACAACCCGAATACACACCCGAACACACACCCGAACACACACCCGAATACAACCCGAATACACACCCGAATACACACCCGAACACACACCCGAACACACACCCGAATACACACCCGAACACACACCCGAACACACACCCGAATACAACCCGAAGACACACTCCCGAACACACACCCGAATACACACCCGAACACACACCCGAATAAACACCCGAATACACACCCGAACACACACCCGAATACAACCCGAATACACACCCGAACACTCACCCGAATACACACCCGAATACACACCCGAACACACACCCGAATACACACCCGAATACACACCCGAACACACACCCGAATACACACCCGAACATACACCCGAACACACACCCGAATACAATCCGAATACACACCCGAATACAACCCGAATACACACCCGAACACACACCCGAATACAACCCGAATACACACCCGAACACACACCCGAACACACACCCGAATACAACCCGAATACACACCCGAACACACACCCGAACACACACCCGAATACACACCCGAACACACACTCGAATACAACCCGAACACACACCCGAACACACACCCGAACACACACCCGCATACAACCCGAATACACACCCGAACACACACCCGAATACAACCCGAACACACACCCGAACACACACCCGAACACACACCCGAATACAACCCGAATACACACCCGAACACACACCCGAACACACACCCGAATACACACCCGAACACACACCCGAATACAACCCGAACACACACCCGCATACAACCCGAATACACACCCGAACACACACCCGAATACAACCCGAACACACACCCGAACACACACCCGAACACACACTCGAATACAACCCGAATACACACCCGAACACACACCCGAACACACACCCGAACACACACCCGAATACACACCCGAACACACACCCGAATACACACCCGAACACACACTCGAATACAACCCGAACACACACCCGAACACACACCCGAATACACACTCGAATACACACTCGAATACACACCCGAACACACACCCGAAAACAACCCGAATACACACCCGAACACACTCCCGAACACACACCCGAATACACACCCGAACACACACCCGAATACACACCCGAACACACACCTGAATGCAACCCGAATACACACCCGAACGCACACCCGAAAACACACCCGAACACACACCCGAAACAACCCGAATACACACCCGAACACCCACCCGAATACACACCCGAACACACACCCGAACCTACACCCGAATACAACCCGAATACACACCCGAATACACACCCGAATACACACCCGAACGCACACCCGAATACACACCCAAACACACACCCGAACACACACCCGAATACAACCCGAATACACACCCGAACACTCACCCGAATACACACCCGAATACACACCCGAACACACACCCGAATACACACCCGAACATACACCCGAACACAAACCCGAATACAATCCGAATACACACCCGAATACAACCCGAATACACACCCGAACACACACCCGAATACAACCCGAATACACACCTGAACACACACCCGAATATAACCCGAACACACACCCGAACACACGCCCGAATACAATCCGAATACACACCCGAACACACACCCGAACACACTCCCGAATACAACCCGAATACACACCCGAATACACACCCGAATACACACCCGAACACACACCCGAATACACACCCGAACACACACCCGAACACACACCCGAATACAACCCGAATACACACTCCCGAACACACACCCGAATACACACCCGAACACACACCCGAATAAACACCCGAATACACACCCGAATGCAAACCCGAAAACACACCCGAATACACTCCCGAACACACACCCGAATACAACCCGAATACACACCCGAATACACACCCGAATACACACCCGAACACACACCCGAATACACACCCGAACACAAACCCGAACACACACCCGAATACAACCCGAATACACACCCGAATTCACACCCGAATACAATCCCGAAAACACACCCGAATACACACCCGAACACACACCCGAATGCAACCCGAATACACACCCGAACGCACACCCGAACACACACCCGAACACACTCCCGAACACACACCCGAACACACACCCGAATACAACCCGAACACACACCCGAATACACACCCGAACACACACCCGAATACACACCCGAATACACACCCGAATGTAAACCCGAAAACACACCCGAATACACACCCGAACACACACCCGAATACAACCCGAACACACACCCGAACACACACCCGAATACAACCCGAACACACCCGAACAGTCACCCGAATGCAACCCGAATACACTCCCGAACACACACCCGAACACACACCCGAATACACACCCGAATACACACCCGAATGCAAACCCGAAAACACACCCTAATACAACCCGAACACACACCCGAACACACACCCGAATACAACCCGAATACACACCTGAACACACACCCGAATATAACCCGAACACACACCCGAACACACACCCGAATACAATCCGAACACACCCGAACACACACCCGAACACACACCCGAATACAACCCGAATACACACCCGAATACACACCCGAATACACACCCGAACACACACCCGAATACACACCCGAACATACACCCGAACACAAACCCGAATACAATCCGAATACACACCCGAATACAACCCGAATACACACCCGAACACACACCCGAATACAACCCGAATACACACCTGAACACACACCCGAATATAACCCGAACACACACCCGAACACACACCCGAATACAATCCGAATACACACCCGAACACACACCCGAACACACACCCGAATACAACCCGAATACACACCCGAATACACACCCGAATACACACCCGAACACACACCCGAATACACACCCGAACACACACCCGAACACACACCCGAATACAACCCGAATACACACTCCCGAACACACACCCGAATACACACCCGAACACACACCCGAATAAACACCCGAATACACACCCGAATGCAAACCCGAAAACACACCCGAATACACACCCGAACACACACCCGAATACAACTCGAATACACACCCGAACACACTCCCGAACACACACCCGAATACACACCCGAACACACACCCGAATACACACCCGAATACACACCCGAATACAAACCCGAAAACACACCCGAATACACACCCGAACACACACCCGAATGCAACCCGAATACACACCCGAACACACACCCGAATACACACCTGAACTCACACCCGAATTCAACCCGAATACACACCCGAACACACTCCCGAACACACACCCGAACACACACCCGAACACACACCCGAATACACACCCGAATACACACCCGAATGCAAACCCGAAAACACACCCGAATACAACCCGAACACACACCCGAACACACACCCGAATACACACCCGAACACACACCCGAATACACACCCGAACACACACCCGAATACACACCCGAATACAACCCGAATACACTCCCGAACACACACCCGAATACAACCCGAACACACACCCGAACACACACCCGAATACAACCCGAATACACACCCGAACACACACCCGAATACACACCCGAACACACACCCGAACACACACCCGAATACAACCCGAACACACACCCGAACACACACCCGAATACAACCCGAACACACACCCGAATACAACCCGAATACACAACCGAACACACACCCGAATACACACCCGAACACACACCCGAATACACACCCGAACACACACCCGAATACAACCCGAACACACACCCGAACACACACCCGAATACAACCCGAACACACACCCGAACACACACCCGAATACACACCCGAACACACACCCGAATACAACCCGAATACACACCCGAACACACACCCGAACACACACCCGAACACACACCCGAATACAACCCGAATACACACCCGAACACACCCGAATACAACCCGAACACACACCCGAATACACACCCGAACACACACCCGAATACAACCCGAATACACACCCGAACACACACCCGAATACACACCCGAACACACACCCGAATACACACCCGAACACTCACTCGAATACAACCCGAACACACACCCGAACACACACCCGAATACAACCCGAACACACACCCGAACACACACCCGAATACAACCCGAATACACACCCGAACACACACCCGAATGCATCCCGAATACACACCCGAACACACACCCGAATACAACCCGAATACACACCCGAACACACTCCCTAACGCACACCCGAATACACACCCGAAGACAAACCCGAATACACACCCGAATACACACCCGAATGCGAACCCGAAAACACAATCGAATACACACCCGAAGACACACCCGAATACAACCCGAATACAACCCGAATACACTCCCGAACACACACCCGAATACATACCCGAACACACCCGAATACACACCCGGACACACACCTGAATACACACCCGAATACAAACCCGAATACACACCCGAACACACACCCGAATACACACCCGAACACACACTCGAATACAACCCGAACACACACCCGAACACACACCCGAATACACACCCGAATACACACCCGAACACACACCCGAATACAACCCGAATACACACCCGAACACACTCCCGAACACACACCCGAATACACACCCGAACACACACCCGAATACACACCCGAACACACACCCGAATGCAACCCGAATACACACCCGAACACACACCCGAATACACACCCGAACACACACCCGAATACAACCCGAATTCACACCCGAACACACACCCGAATACACACCCGAACACACACCCGAACCCACACCCGAATACAACCCGAATACACACCCGAATACACACCCGAATACACACCCGAACACACACCCGAATACACACCCGAATACACACCCGAACACACACCCGAATACACACCCGAACATACACCCGAACACACACCCGAATACAATCCGAATACACACTCGAATACAACCCGAATACACACCCGAACACACACCCGAATATAACCCGAACACACACCCGAATACAATCCGAATACACACCCGAACACACACCCGAACACACACCCGAATACAACCCGAATACACACCCGAATACACACCCGAATACACACCCGAACACACACCCGAATACACACCCGAACACACACCCGAACACACACCCGCATACAACCCGAATACACACCCGAACACACACCCGAATACAACCCGAACACACACCCGAACACACACCCGAACACACACCCGAATACAACCCGAATACACACCCGAACACACACCCGAACACACACCCGAATACACACCCGAACACACACCCGAATACACACCCGAACACACACTCGAATACAACCCGAACACACACCCGAACACACACCCGAATACACACCCGAACACACACCCGAAAACAATACGGATACACACCCGAACACACTCCCGAACACACACCCGAATACACACCCGAACACTCACCCGAATACACACCCGAACACACACCTGAATGCAACCCGAATACACACCCGAACGCACACCCGAAAACACACCCGAACACACACCCGAAACAACCCGAATACACACCCGAACACCCCCGAATACACACCCGAACACACACCCGAACCTACACCCGAATACAACCCGAATACACACCCGAACACACACCCGAATACACACCCGAATACACACCCGAACACACACCCGAATACACACCCGAACATACACCCGAACACACACCCGAATACAACCCGAATACACACCCGAACACACACCCGAATATAACCCGAACACACACCCGAATACAATCCGAATACACACCCGAACACACACCCGAACACACACCCGAATACAACCCGAATACACACCCGAACACACACCCGAATACAACCCGAATACACACCCGAACACACTCCCGAACACACACCCGAATACACACCCGAACACACACCCGAATACACACCCGAACACACACCCGAATGCAACCCGAATACACACCCGAACACACACCCGAATACACACCCGAACACACACCCGAATACAACCCGAATACACACCCGAACACACACCCGCATACACACCCGAACACACACCCGAACCCACACCCGAATACAACCCGAATACACACCCGAATACACACCCGAATACACACCCGAACACACACCCGAATACACACCCGAATGCACACCCGAACACACACCCGAATACACACCCGAACATACACCCGAACACACACCCGAATACAATCCGAATACACACTCGAATACAACCCGAATACACACCCGAACACACACCCGAATATAACCCGAACACACACCCGAATACAATCCGAATACACACCCGAACACACACCCGAACACACACCCGAATACAACCCGAATACACACCCGAATACACACCCGAATACACACCCGAACACACACCCGAATACACACCCGAACACACACCCGAACACACACCCGCATACAACCCGAATACTCACCCGAACACACACCCGAATACAACCCGAACACACACCCGAACACACACCCGAACACACACCCGAATACAACCCGAATACACACCCGAACACACACCCGAACACACACCCGAATACACACCCGAACACACACCCGAATACACACCCGAACACACACTCGAATACAACCCGAACACACACCCGAACACACACCCGAATACACACCCGAACACACACCCGAAAACAACCCGAATACACACCCGAACACACTCCCGAACACACACCCGAATACACACCCGAACACTCACCCGAATACACACCCGAACACACACCTGAATGCAACCCGAATACACACCCGAACGCACACCCGAAAACACACCCGAACACACACCCGAAACAACCCGAATACACACCCGAACACCCCCGAATACACACCCGAACACACACCCGAACCTACACCCGAATACAACCCGAATACACACCCGAATACACACCCGAATACACACCCGAACACACACCCGAATACACACCCAAACACACCCGAACACACACCCGAATACAACCCGAATACACACCCGAACACACACCCGAACACACACCCGAATACAACCCGAATACACACCCGAATACACACCCGAACACACACCCGAACACACACCCGAATACACACCCGAACACACACCCGAACACACACCCGAATACAACCCGAAGACACACTCCCGAACACACACCCGAATACACACCCGAACACACACCCGAATAAACACCCGAATACACACCCGAACACACACCCGAATACAACCCGAATACACACCCGAACACTCACCCGAATACACACCCGAATACACACCCGAACACACACCCGAATACACACCCGAATACACACCCGAACACACACCCGAATACACACCCGAACATACACCCGAACACACACCCGAATACAATCCGAATACACACCCGAATACAACCCGAATACACACCCGAACACACACCCGAATACAACCCGAATACACACCCGAACACACACCCGAACACACACCCGAATACAACCCGAATACACACCCGAACACACACCCGAACACACACCCGAATACACACCCGAACACACACTCGAATACAACCCGAACACACACCCGAACACACACCCGAACACACACCCGCATACAACCCGAATACACACCCGAACACACACCCGAATACAACCCGAACACACACCCGAACACACACCCGAACACACACCCGAATACAACCCGAATACACACCCGAACACACACCCGAACACACACCCGAATACACACCCGAACACACACCCGAATACAACCCGAACACACACCCGCATACAACCCGAATACACACCCGAACACACACCCGAATACAACCCGAACACACACCCGAACACACACCCGAACACACACTCGAATACAACCCGAATACACACCCGAACACACACCCGAACACACACCCGAACACACACCCGAATACACACCCGAACACACACCCGAATACACACCCGAACACACACTCGAATACAACCCGAACACACACCCGAACACACACCCGAATACACACTCGAATACACACTCGAATACACACCCGAACACACACCCGAAAACAACCCGAATACACACCCGAACACACTCCCGAACACACACCCGAATACACACCCGAACACACACCCGAATACACACCCGAACACACACCTGAATGCAACCCGAATACACACCCGAACGCACACCCGAAAACACACCCGAACACACACCCGAAACAACCCGAATACACACCCGAACACCCACCCGAATACACACCCGAACACACACCCGAACCTACACCCGAATACAACCCGAATACACACCCGAATACACACCCGAATACACACCCGAACGCACACCCGAATACACACCCAAACACACACCCGAACACACACCCGAATACAACCCGAATACACACCCGAACACTCACCCGAATACACACCCGAATACACACCCGAACACACACCCGAATACACACCCGAACATACACCCGAACACAAACCCGAATACAATCCGAATACACACCCGAATACAACCCGAATACACACCCGAACACACACCCGAATACAACCCGAATACACACCTGAACACACACCCGAATATAACCCGAACACACACCCGAACACACACCCGAATACAATCCGAATACACACCCGAACACACACCCGAACACACTCCCGAATACAACCCGAATACACACCCGAATACACACCCGAATACACACCCGAACACACACCCGAATACACACCCGAACACACACCCGAACACACACCCGAATACAACCCGAATACACACTCCCGAACACACACCCGAATACACACCCGAACACACACCCGAATAAACACCCGAATACACACCCGAATGCAAACCCGAAAACACACCCGAATACACTCCCGAACACACACCCGAATACAACCCGAATACACACCCGAATACACACCCGAATACACACCCGAACACACACCCGAATACACACCCGAACACAAACCCGAACACACACCCGAATACAACCCGAATACACACCCGAATTCACACCCGAATACAATCCCGAAAACACACCCGAATACACACCCGAACACACACCCGAATGCAACCCGAATACACACCCGAACGCACACCCGAACACACACCCGAACACACTCCCGAACACACACCCGAACACACACCCGAATACAACCCGAACACACACCCGAATACACACCCGAACACACACCCGAATACACACCCGAATACACACCCGAATGTAAACCCGAAAACACACCCGAATACACACCCGAACACACACCCGAATACAACCCGAACACACACCCGAACACACACCCGAATACAACCCGAACACACCCGAACAGTCACCCGAATGCAACCCGAATACACTCCCGAACACACACCCGAACACACACCCGAATACACACCCGAATACACACCCGAATGCAAACCCGAAAACACACCCTAATACAACCCGAACACACACCCGAACACACACCCGAATACAACCCGAATACACACCTGAACACACACCCGAATATAACCCGAACACACACCCGAACACACACCCGAATACAATCCGAACACACCCGAACACACACCCGAACACACACCCGAATACAACCCGAATACACACCCGAATACACACCCGAATACACACCCGAACACACACCCGAATACACACCCGAACATACACCCGAACACAAACCCGAATACAATCCGAATACACACCCGAATACAACCCGAATACACACCCGAACACACACCCGAATACAACCCGAATACACACCTGAACACACACCCGAATATAACCCGAACACACACCCGAACACACACCCGAATACAATCCGAATACACACCCGAACACACACCCGAACACACACCCGAATACAACCCGAATACACACCCGAATACACACCCGAATACACACCCGAACACACACCCGAATACACACCCGAACACACACCCGAACACACACCCGAATACAACCCGAATACACACTCCCGAACACACACCCGAATACACACCCGAACACACACCCGAATAAACACCCGAATACACACCCGAATGCAAACCCGAAAACACACCCGAATACACTCCCGAACACACACCCGAATACAACCCGAATACACACCCGAACACTCACCCGAATACACACCCGAATACACACCCGAACACACACCCGAATACACACCCGAACACACACCCGAATACAACCCGAATACACACCCGAATTCACAACCGAATACAATCCCGAAAACACACCCGAATACACACCCGAACACACACCCGAATGCAACCCGAATACTCACCCGAACGCACACCCGAATATACAACCGAACACACACCCGAATACAACCCGAATACACACCCGAACACACTCCCGAACACACACCCGAACACACACCCGAATACAACCCGAACACACACCCGAATGCACACCCGAACACACCCGAACACACATCCGGCTACACCCCGAATACACAACCGAACACACACCCGAATTCACACCCGAACACACACCCGAATACAACCCGAATACACACCCGAACACACACCCGAATACAACCTCAATACACACCCGAACACACACCCGAATACAACCCGAATACACACCCGAACACACACCCGAATACAACCCGAACACACACCCGAATACACACCCGAACACACACCCGAATACACACCCGAACACACACCCGAATACAACCCGAACACACTCCCGAACACACACCCGAATACAACCCGAACACACACCCGAACACACACCCGAATACAACCCGAATACACACCCGAATACACACCCGAATGCAACCCGAATACACACCCGAACACACACCCGAATACACACCCGAACACACACCCGAATACAACCCGAATACACACCCGAACACACTCCCGAACACACACCCGAATACACACCCGAACACACACCCGAATACACACCCGAATACACACCCGAATGTAAACCCGAAAACACACCCGAATACACACCCGAACACACACCCGAATACAACCCGAACACACACCCGAACACACACCCGAATACAACCCGAACACACACCCGAACACACACCCGAATACAACCCGAACACACCCGAACACACACCCGAATGCAACCCGAATACACACCCGAACACACACCCGAATGCAACCCGAATACACACCCGAACACACATCCGAATACACACCCGAACACACACCCGAATACAACCCGAATACACACCCGAACACACTCCCGAACACACACCCGAATACACACCCGAACACACACCCGAATACACACCCGAATACACACCCGAATACACACCCGAATACAAACCCGAAAGCACACCCGAATACACACCCGAACACACACCCGAATGCAACCCGAATACACACCCGAACACACACCCGAATACACACCTGAACTCACACCCGAATTCAACCCGAATACACACCCGAACACACTCCCGAACACACTCCCGAACACACACCCGAACACACACCCGAATACACACCCGAATACACACCCGAATGCAAACCCGAAAACACACCCGAATACAACCCGAACACACTCCCGAACACACACCCGAATACAACCCGAACACACACCCGAACACACACCCGAATACAACCCGAATACACACCCGAATACACACCCGAATGCAACCCGAATACACACCCGAACACACACCCGAATACACACCCGAACACACACCCGAATACAACCCGAATACACACCCGAACACACTCCCGAACACACACCCGAATACACACCCGAACACACACCCGAATACACACCCGAATACACACCCGAATGTAAACCCGAAAACACACCCGAATACACACCCGAACACACACCCGAATACAACCCGAACACACACCCGAACACACACCCGAATACAACCCGAACACACACCCGAACACACACCCGAATACAACCCGAACACACCCGAACACACACCCGAATGCAACCCGAATACACACCCGAACACACACCCGAATGCAACCCGAATACACACCCGAACACACACCCGAATACACACCCGAACACACACCCGAATACACACCCGAATACACACCCGAATACAACCCGAACACACACCCGAACACACACCCGAATACAACCCGAACACACACCCGAATACACACCCGAACACACACCCGAGTACACACCCGAACACACACCCGAATACAACCCGAACACACACCCGAACACACACCCGAATACAACCCGAACACACACCCGAACACACACCCGAATACACACCCGAACACACACCCGAATACAACCCGAATACACACCCGAACACACACCCGAACACACACCCGAACACACACCCGAATACAACCCGAATACACACCCGAACACACACCCGAATACAACCCGAACACACACCCGAATACACACCCGAACACACACCCGAATACAACCCGAATACACACCCGAACACACACCCGAATACACACCCGAACACACACCCGAATACACACCCGAACACTCACTCGAATACAACCCGAACACTCACCCGAACACACACCCGAATACAACCCGAACACACACCCGAACACACACCCGAATACAACCCGAATACACACCCGAACACACACCCGAATGCAACCCGAATACACACCCGAACACACACCCGAATACAACCCGAATACACACCCGAACACACTCCCTAACGCACACCCGAATACACACCCGAAGACAAACCCGAATACACACCCGAATACACACCCGAATGCGAACCCGAAAACACAATCGAATACACACCCGAAGACACACCCGAATACAACCCGAATACAACCCGAATACACTCCCGAACACACACCCGAATACATACCCGAACACCCGAATACACACCCGAACACACACCCGAATACACACCCGAATACAAACCCGAACCCACACCCGAACACACACCCGAATACACACCCGAACACACACCCGAATACACACCCGAACACACACTCGAATACAACCCGAACACACACCCGAACACACACCCGAATACACACCCGAATACACACCCGAACACACACCCGAATACAACCCGAATACACACCCGAACACACTCCCGAACACACACCCGAATACACACCCGAACACACACCCGAATACACACCCGAACACACACCCGAATGCAACCCGAATACACACCCGAACACACACCCGAATACACACCCGAACACACACCCGAATACAACCCGAATACACACCCGAACACACACCCGAATACACACCCGAACACACACCCGAACCCACACCCGAATACAACCCGAATACACACCCGAATACACACCCGAATACACACCCGAACACACACCCGAATACACACCCGAATACACACCCGAACACACACCCGAATACACACCCGAACATACACCCGAACACACACCCGAATACAATCCGAATACACACCCGAATACAACCCGAATACACACCCGAACACACACCCGAATACAACCCGAATACACACCCGAACACACACCCGAATATAACCCGAACACACACCCGAATACAATCCGAATACACACCCGAACACACACCCGAACACACACCCGAATACAACCCGAATACACACCCGAATACACACCCGAATACACACCCGAACACAAACCCGAATACACACCCGAACACACACCCGCATACAACCCGAATACACACCCGAACACACACCCGAATACAACCCGAACACACACCCGAACACACACCCGAATACAACCCGAATACACACCCGAACACACACCCGAACACACACCCGAATACACACCCGAACACACACCCGAATACACACCCGAACACACACTCGAATACAACCCGAACACACACCCGAACACACACCCGAATACACACCCGAACACACACCCGAAAACAACCCGAATACACACCCGAACACACTCCCGAATACAACCCGAATACACACCCGAACACACACCCGAACACACACCCGAATACAACCCGAATACACACCCGAATACACACCCGAACACACACCCGAATACACACCCGAATACACACCCGAACACACACCCGAATACACACCCGAACATACACCCGAACACACACCCGAATACAATCCGAATACACACCCGAATACAACCCGAATACACACCCGAACACACACCCGAATACAACCCGAATACACACCCGAACACACACTCGAATATAACCCGAACACACACCCGAATACAATCCGAATACACACCCGCACACACACCCGAACACACACCCGAATACAACCCGAATACACACCCGAATACACATTCGAATACACACCCGAACACACACCCGAATACACACCCGAACACACACCCGAACACACACCCGCATACAACCCGAATACACACCCGAACACACACCCGAATACAACCCGAACACACACCCGAACACACACCCGAACACACACCCGAATACAACCCGAATACACACCCGAACACACACCCGAACACACACCCGAATACACACCCGAACACACACCCGAATACACACCCGAACACACACCCGAATACACACCCGAACACACACCCGAAAACAACCCGAATACACACCCGAACACACTCCCGAACACACACCCGAATACACACCCGAATACACACCCGAACACACACCCGAATACACACCCGAACACACACCTGAATGCAACCCGAATACACACCCGAACGCACACCCGAAAACACACCCGAACACACACCCGAATACAACCCGAATACACACCCGAACACACACCCGAACACACACCCGAATACAACCCGAATACACACCCGAATACACATTCGAATACACACCCGAACACACACCCGAATACACACCCGAATACAACCCGAATACACACCCGAATACACATTCGAATACACACCCGAACACACACCCGAATACACACCCGAACACACACCCGAACACACACCCGCATACAACCCGAATACACACCCGAACACACACCCGAATACAACCCGAACACACACCCGAACACACACCCGAACACACACCCGAATACAACCCGAATACACACCCGAACACACACCCGAACACACACCCGAATACACACCCGAACACACACCCGAATACACACCCGAACACACACTCGAATACAACCCGAACACACACCCGAACACACACCCGAATACACACCCGAACACACACCCGAAAACAACCCGAATACACACCCGAACACACTCCCGAACACACACCCGAATACACACCCGAATACACACCCGAACACACACCCGAATACACACCCGAACACCCACCCGAATACAACCCGAACACACACCCGAACACACACCCGAACACACACCCGAACACACACCCGAATACAACCCGAATACACACCCGAACACACACCCGAACACACACCCGAATACACACCCGAATACACACCCGAACACACACTCGAATACAACCCGAACACACACCCGAACACACACCCGAATACACACCCGAACACACACCCGAAAAAAACCCGAATACACACCCGAACACACTCCCGAACACACACCCGAATACACACCCGAATACACACCCGAACACACACCCGAATACACACCCGAACACACACCTGAATGCAACCCGAATACACACCCGAACGCACACCCGAATACACACCCGAACACACACCCGAACACACACCCGAATACACACCCGAACACACACCCGAATACACACCCGAACACACACCCGAACACACACCCGAATACACACCCGAACACACACCCGAATACAACCCGAATACACACTCCCGAACACACACCCGAATACACACCCGAACACACACCCGAATAAACACCCGAATACACACCCGAATGCAAACCCGAAAACACACCCGAATACACACCCGAACACACACCCGAATACAACCCGAATACACACCCGAACACTCACCCGAATACACACCCGAATACACACCCGAACACACACCCGAATACACACCCGAACACACACCCGAATACACACCCGAACACACACCCGAATACACACCCGAACACACACCCGAACACACACCCGAATACACACCCGAACACACACCCGAATACAACCCGAATACACACTCCCGAACACACACCCGAATACACACCCGAACACACACCCGAATAAACACCCGAATACACACCCGAATGCAAACCCGAATACACACCCGAACACACACCCGAATACACACCCGAACACACACCCGAATACACACCCGAACACACACCCGAACACACACCCGAATAAACACCCGAATACACACCCGAATGCAAACCCGAAAACACACCCGAATACACACCCGAACACACACCCGAATACAACCCGAATACACACCCGAACACTCACCCGAATACACACCCGAATACACACCCGAACACACACCCGAATACACACCCGAACACACACCCGAACACACACCCGAATACAACCCGAATACACACCCGAATTCACACCCGAATACAATCCCGAAAACACACCCGAATACACACCCGAACACACACCCGAATGCAACCCGAATACACACCCGAACGCACACCCGAATATACAACCGAACACACACCCGAATACAACCCGAATACACACCCGAACACACTCCCGAACACACACCCGAACACACACCCGAATACAACCCGAACACACACCCGAATGCACACCCGAACACACCCGAACACACATCCGGCTACAACCCGAATACACACCCGAACACACACCCAAATACACACCCGAACACACACCCGAATACAACCCGAATACACACCCGAACACACACCCGAATACAACCTCAATACACACCCGAACACACACCCGAATACAACCCGAATACACACCCGAACACACACCCGAATACAACCCGAACACACACCCGAATACACACCCGAACACACACCCGAATACACACCCGAACACACACCCGAATACAACCCGAACACACTCCCGAACACACACCCGAATACAACCCGAACACACACCCGAACACACACCCGAATACAACCCGAACACACACCCGAATACACACCCGAACACACACCCGAATACACACCCGAGCACACACACGAATACAACCCGAACACACTCCCGAACACACACCCGAATACAACCCGAATACAACCCGAATACACAACCGAACACACACCCGAATACACACCCGAACACACACCCGAATACACACCCGAACACACACCCGAATACAACCCGAACACACACCCGAACACACACCCGAATACAACCCGAACACACACCCGAACACACACCCGAATACACACCCGAACACACACCCGAATACAACCCGAATACACACCCGAACACACACCCGAACACACACCCGAACACACACCCGAACACACACCCGAATACAACCCGAATACACACCCGAACACACACCCGAATACAACCCGAACACACACCCGAATACACACCCGAACACACACCCGAATACAACCCGAATACACACCCGAATACAACCCGAACACACACCCGAACACACCCGAACACCATCCGGCTACAACCCGAATACACACCCGAATACAACCCGAATACACTCCCGAACACACACCCGAATACAACCCGAACACACACCCGAACACACACCCGAATACAACCCGAATACACACCCGAACACACACCCGAATACACACCCGAACACACACCCGAATACACACCCGAATGCACACCCGAATACACACCCGAACACACACCCGAATACAACCCGAACACACACCCGAACACACACCCGAATACAACCCGAACACACACCCGAACACACACCCGAATACACACCCGAACACACACCCGAATACAACCCGAATACACACCCGAACACACACCCGAACACACACCCGAACACACACCCGAATACAACCCGAATACACACCCGAACACACACCCGAATACAACCCGAACACACACCCGAATACACACCCGAACACACACCCGAATACAACCCGAATACACACCCGAACACACACCCGAATACACACCCGAACACACACCCGAATACACACCCGAACACTCACTCGAATACAACCCGAACACACACCCGAATGCAACCCGAATACACACCCGAACACACACCCGAATACAACCCGAATACACACCCGAACACACTCCCTAACGCACACCCGAATACACACCCGAAGACAAACCCGAATACACACCCGAATACACACCCGAATGCGAACCCGAAAACACAATCGAATACACACCCGAAGACACACCCGAATACAACCCGAATACAACCCGAATACACTCCCGAACACACACCCGAATACATACCCGAACACACCCGAATACACACCCGAACACACACCCGAATACACACCCGAATACAAACCCGAACCCACACCCGAACACACACCCGAATACACACCCGAACACACACCCGAATACACACCCGAACACACACTCGAATACAACCCGAACACACCCGAACACACACCCGAATACACACCCGAATACACACCCGAACACACACCCGAATACAACCCGAATACACACCCGAACACACTCCCGAACACACACCCGAATACACACCCGAACACACACCCGAATACACACCCGAACACACACCCGAATGCAACCCGAATACACACCCGAACACACACCCGAATACACACCCGAACACACACCCGAATACAACCCGAATACACACCCGAACACACACCCGAATACACACCCGAACACACACCCGAACCCACACCCGAATACAACCCGAATACACACCCGAATACACACCCGAATACACACCCGAACACACACCCGAAACACACCCGAATACACACCCGAACACACACCCGAATACACACCCGAACATACACCCGAACACACACCCGAATACAATCCGAATACACACCCGAATACAACCCGAATACACACCCGAACACACACCCGAATACAACCCGAATACACACCCGAACACAAACCCGAATATAACCCGAACACACACCCGAATACAATCCGAATACACACCCGAACACACACCCGAACACACACCCGAATACAACCCGAGTAGTATAAGTATGCACGTTCTGTGACACTTTGGCCTTGAAATTAACACGTATGGATATGGAGGATGGCCGCGGTCCTCCGAAGCGCCCACAAACCGACCAGCACTCAGTTGTGCCACGACGAAGAAGTCCTAATTAGTTTCCAAGAAGTGATCGACAAGACTAATTACTTCTTGACGGTGGAGAGTGACCGCGCAGGGTGATGCGAGGGGGTGCCCCGCGAAATTGTGCGACGCATGTTAGTGCCCTTTGGGCAGGAAGAGTCTACCCTAGACCGGTGAGGGTCGTATGGGGTGTGGTTACTAGTGCCCTTTCGGCACGTGGTCCTCCGGAGCGGCCACGAGCGCGTCGTTAATTACTTCTTGTAGATTAGTTTACAAGAAGTGACGTCACTTCTTGTGCGGACAAGACTAATTAGTTTACCGAGACTCCTCCCCACTAGTGCGCTTTCGGCTCACCCCCGCTGGCAGAGGGTTGCACCCCCTTCACCGGGGGGTGAAGGGGGTGGTCATTAGTGCCCTTTTGGCATTTTCCCAGATGGGCCTAAAAACATCGAAAAAAAAAACCCCATGATTTTTCTTTAGTGTCCTTTTGACACCACCACCACCACCACCACCACCCCCCAAAGAATTGAAAAATTTTCATGTCGGACGTCATCGTGTGTGTGTGTGTGCTTCGAACTCGAGTCGTTCGGATCGCGAGTACGCGATGTTGACATCACGACCATCGTCGTATAGTAGGTGATAGAGTTCTGCTCGTGTATATGAATGTTCGTGAATTTTTTTGTATTTTAATAGGGGAAAAAGTATGTAAAAAAAATCTAAATGTGTTTAATGATTTTTATTAAAAAAAAATGAAATTATTTGGTATACAAGACGGAGTATTTGAACTAAAAACTAATCGAGGCGATACACAAAACATATTTCATTCAATACAGAATAGGCTCTAACGATTGGTACTTTGTCGACACTAGAAAAGAATTCATCGAGATTTCGCCACCAATGTTGACCATAGATGATGGTTTCGTTCTTCCTGATGAATTGGTTTATGTGATGGTTACCACACATTAGTCGATTTTTAAATGGAACGATCGGGTAATAATTTTTACTGGATCCGATGACATATCCACAGGTATACTGTTTCCAATCGTCTTGTTCTTCTTCGTGTTGACGACAGTTGATTTCGGCAAACACAGGAAATGATTGTTCTGAATAGAATGCCGGAAATTCATTTAGAATAATGACATCCCTATGTTTTTCCATTAAGAGAAATCGACCATTCTCAATGGGATAACGTTTGTTATTGATTGAAACGTACCTCAACGATTCACCTCCCTCTTCTCCTCTCACATTATCGATGGTTATAGTTGTTACACAGATTAAAAGTACTAGAGGAAACATTTTTTTATTTTTATTCTTGGTTCATGCACTTCAACGATATCACATGAAATGATTATTTATAGAGGTAAGGAAGGCCTTTTATATTGAGAAATGATTTTGTGTTGAGTCATTACACAGGAGGGGATAATTGTAAGATATTATACATATACATACCTTTTTCTTGTTTGAATGTAAGCGAGGAAGAAGAAGAACAGAAATGAATGAGGATGGTGAAAAAAAAATAAAGGTTTATTTTACCGACATTCTTAAATATAACGTTACAATTTTATTGATCCGACTACCTTCGGCATCATTGCAGCACGCATCTGGCCCCTCATGCTGGTAACTATCGGGGCAATCGTGGCCGTCCTCCTCTGACCAGGGGCAATCGGGGTAGTGTGCACCATTGTGGTTGAAGATCATGTTACGACCACTATTGATGAACGCCAGAAGCTGTACTCGATCTCCTTCTAATAAGATGTCGTTATACTCTTTCAAAAACGTCACGAGATCGAATTGCATTTTGTTTTTTTCAACTGACTCGATAGAACTAAAAGTCGATTGATTTTAACTGAGGTAAAACGTTGAAATCACCCGCAATTTATATACGAATTATTACATCATTATTTTGAGGAGGGGGATCGCTTAAATAGAACCAACATATTTATTGAAGTTTTCAAGTTTCATTTTTTGTTTTTGTTTTTGAGGGTAAATGGAATAAAAGAACGTTTTTAATAGAATGAATTTTTTGTTTATTTCACTTCCTAAAATATTTACACCAATGTTTTAAATTATATGCATTCTCTAGACTACAAGATAGATTATTATCATCGTGTGACATACAATGATATGATTTAAAAATTTTTTTCATTTCTTCTAAATTGGGGGGGCAATTCTCATCGAGATCGAGATTTATGATTTCGTTCGGTATAAGTTTCGCCAACCATTCCTTCTTCTGTGCACCCTTAACGAAGACGATCGCATCACATGGTGTCCAAGTCGTAAGGAAGCAAGCTATTTCCTCATATTCCAGAGTATCTTCTTCCCAACAACCATTATCCCAACCGAGTCCATGTAAATTCTTCGTCAACCACTCGATCTGCTTTCGAAAGGTGTAGCTGCACAACCCCAACTGTATAGGTATATTGACAAATTTATGATTCCAATCTTTGTCATTATCGATATTCATTATAGTGATTTCTTTACATAAAAAACTGCTCGGTCCATATTGAAATCCTTGAATATCAATAACAATTCTTTGAGGGCTTTTGGTGACCATTTTGTGTGTGTGTGTGTGTGTGTGTGTATGTTGAAGAGAGAGGAGGAGAAGGATGTTAACTTATTAAGCAAAAATTTCAAACTGGACTGAATTATTAAACGACATCCTTTTTATCTATCCAACTGTTATGTTTATCATCGAAACCCAACCATTTTACCAGATATCTGTTACCTTTTCGTTTGATAACCTTTTCAACTAAATATACGTTGGAATATTTTACTTTTTGTAATTGTTCATTGTAGAACGATCCTAATATATCTTTATTTTTTTCATCTGCCAGTAAATACGTAATGGGGTTGGTTAATTGCACTTTTCGTATGGTAAAAATTTCTGTGGACCAATTAGGTTGGTAGTGTTTATCGAATACACCTCGAATTTTTGAAATTCTAACGTGATCTCCGAGCTGGAATTTTTTCTGTTTTAATTTGGTGGTTTTAATGTGATTATAAGCGGTTTTTAGCAATCTTTTTTCATCGTTTATGGTCACATCGGCAGGTTTCATTTTAATGGTACGATGAAAGTTGTTATTGTATTTTTCCACGAGCTTCGGTAACAATTCTAGCCACTTGTAACTACCTTGTAAACTAAATTCTTTCCACATCAAATTTTTCAAAGTTCTATTCGCTCGTTCGACTATCGACGCCTTTTTCTCACTATAAACACTATAGTGGTTGACCTTATATTTCTTCATTAGTTTTTTAAATTCCGAATTAAAAAATTCCTTACCAGCATCCGTTTGTAGATTTACAGGGGTTTGTTCTTTTAGTATTTTTTCCATCGCTTTAGAGACTTCTTCGCCAGATTTGTTTTTCAAAGGTAGGGCCCAAAGGTACTTTGAGAAACAATTAATTACTACCAATATATGTTTATAACCCCTATTTTCTCGAGAGTATTGTATCATATCGACGAGATCTGCTTGAAATAAATCGTTAAAAGATTTAAGGATTACTCTACGTCTCTTGAAATTAATTCTGGCCGGTTTGTGGATTTCTTCGACTACCTGCCTTTTCGTGTCAGTGGCCATTCCTAAGCGATTATGTCGGCTTCTCGCAATTCCTCAACAATGGAATTTATTTCGTTCGTGTGACCGGTATGACCTGCAGATTGTGACGCTAATAATAGACGTAATCTCGATACTAATTCGTTGGGATCGTCCCAATATTCATAATCGATCTTACCGCTTTGGTTAACCTCATTAAATATACCTTTACCGCTGAATACGGGGGCAATTATAGTTTTATATTTTTTCAATTTACTCCCCTCGATTTGTCTGTTCGGTTGGTAATAACGTCGGGCCGCGTTCGTACTGATCACTATTTTTTGATAGTTTCGCTTGTCTTCGGCGGAAAAGTTGGTCGGTGATTTTCTAAATAACAATTCATACAACCCCGGCATCCCCTTATAGCGTCTATTTTTAACGATGATATCACTATCATTTATATGTACGGCCGAGTCACCAATTTTCAACTTTTCCGTTAAGGTGTCCAATCTAATGCCATATTTGCTATCGTGCTCTCTATTACCCCCATCCTCGTATAATTCACGTATATATTTCCTCGGTAAGGGATCGTATTGTTCTAAATAGTCCGTAAAGGATTTCTCTGCTATATCCTCGAATCTTGGGGCGATAGAAAACCCCTCCTCTCCTCCTCCACCTTCGGGTTCAACATCTTCAGGTTTAATGTTTTGTAAAATGGATTGTTTCTCCTCGCTTAAACCATCATCCTCATCATCTTCATCTTCATCATCTGCATTATCTCCTCCATAATTTAAAAGTTGCGGCGACGCCGATGATGTCGATAGTTCTCGAGAGAGTCTTCGAGGGATTTTTTTTGGAGTTTCTCCCTCGTAGGTAACATCTCTAGTGCCCTTTAAGAGTCGTGTGAGTTCTCGAGGTTTCGGTTTAACAATCTGTTCCACTTTAGCCGCACGAGAGTCGTCGTCGTCGTCGTCGCCGCCGCTAACTCCGTCCGCATTTGGTTTTGTAGTTTGAAAAATATTTTCAATATTCTTCAAATGTTTCGTTATGGGATTGAACATATTTTCATGGACATATTCCCCATGCCTCAATTGTTCCAATTTTCTCTTGATGATTCTCCTCTTTTGAATGAGTCGTCGTTTTAGTTTCCTTTCCCGAGAGTTCATTTTTATTTTTTTTCAACTCTATAGTAGGGGGTAAGAGAAATCGAACAGGTATGGTGACCGCGCGCTCCGTTAACCGCTTCTGAACCGCTTCTGAACCGCTCCTGAACCGCTTTTAACCGTTTTCACATGGACACTGTTGTGAAATGGGGGTGTACCATACAGCTATATATGATTCAAAATGAAACGATCAAATCCCTGTCTGTATCGACCGCCGCCCGAGCGTTCATCTTTGGAGATCATCAAGAAACCGAAAGGTTCGCGCCAGCAGAAAGCACACATACTTTTGAAATTCTCAAAACTCATATCGGTCCCCACATGATCCATGTACACGTGTTTCAAATTCAAATCGTCCTGTTTGAATAGGATTAAACAGTTGGCGTTGTCTCTTATCAAGTGTTTCGGAATTTTGGCATACGTCTGAGACAGGTAGAAGCTATCGATGCTATTATGCCGCCCCATACAAAAGTACTTCCGTATCACTTGTTGATTGGCACAAGAGACGTCATCGAAGATGAATAGGGAATTGGGTTTAGCCTCGGAGGGATCCATTATATTTTCGCTTTCTCTGAATGCATAATAGCCGATACCTTTTATGGGTTTCAGCAAACTCTCCAAATAAACATATTTCGGTTGAAATAAGGATTTTGAATAAACGTAGACGTTCTCAAATTTTAACCCGTGTTCGTGTTCGATTAGGTTAAGCATAACATTTGTTTTTCCACAATTCGAAGGTCCCACTATTATGCACCGAATGGTGGGAGGGAAGAGGACCCCGTGTTTTCTAACTCGAGCAGCACGTTCATTCTCCTCCTCCTCCTCCTCCAATATGTTATTTTCGATGGGAAACGATACACTTTGTTTAACAATTTTCATGTTCGCGCGTGCGCTATATTTCTACTAAAGAGGGTGAAAGACGACTATTTAAATTTTTAGAGTTTCACCATCTTTATTTTATTTCTAAAGTGAGCGTCATGCCGACAACAACTTGACATGAAATATTATGGTGGAGGCGGTCTTCTAAATAAAGCGATTAACAATCTACCCTGGGAGTTACATTTACCCTCGTACAATTTTTGCGGGGCTGGCACTAAGTTGGAAAAAAGGTTGGCTAGGGGTGATCGAGGCATCAATGGACTCGATGAGGCTTGTCGTGAACACGATATAGCGTACGGCCGACAAAAGGATTTAACACAGAGACACGAAGCGGACAAGGTTTTATCCCGAAAAGCTATGGAACGCTTTCGATCTAAGGACGCAACCTTGGGCGAAAAAATTGCCGCTTTAGCGGTGGCTGGAGCGATGAAAACGAAACTTAAATTTGGAATGGGCATCGGGGGTGGTGGGAAGGAAAGGACGATTAAAAATGGCATCAAGGTGTTACAGAAATTAAAAGTATTAAATGAACAATCTAGTAAGTGTATTCAGGGGTGTTTAAATATTCTTCAGCTAGTCGCCCACCCCCATGAGTCTGCAGCCGCCGCCGCCACCGCTACTAGTACTACCACCACCGCCGAACGAAGCAGCAGAAGTAGTAGAACACACACGATGAGAGGTGAAATTAGGCGAAAATTGGGGAATCATGAAAGAGTTAACAGGCGAAATTTTAGAAAAGGGCAGGATCCTAATATGATCACCATCGATGGTAAAGATGGGCAAAAAACCGATGACGATGAAAACTTACGGGAAGAGATTGAAAGAAAATTAAAAAATCATACAAGAGTTAGAGCCGTGAGAAGGAAAAAAAAAGCGGATGATCATGATGATGATGGTGGTGATGATGATATTCCCAACATTACCAACGAATCTAGAAAGAGAACACTTGCTAATGCATATGATGATGTTGAGGATGGTGGTGGAGAATCTCATAAGAAAATTAAGGTGTTATAAAGCACATGTGCCACATAGTTTTTAAGTAGTCTAAAGAAAACCCAATAGGTGATAAGATGGTCTCACGAGGGGGGGTAACAACTACTATCAAACAGAAGATGGTAAAAAGAAGAAGAAGAAGAACAGCAACAATGAAAAACCGCAAACGAGGGGCGGCAACAAGAACAAAGAAAAATCGAAGACGACGAATTACTAAAGGATTGTGTTTAATGAAAGCTATTAGTAAAATTAGAGATGAAATTATACAAAAGCAGCCTAATACTGTCGGTGATGCTATTAGGGTGGCGCTAGGAAAAGCAAAAACGCTTAAGAAGCAAATAAACCAACACACCCGGCGTCAAAATCGCGTAATTCCGATTCCTAAAGTCGGTGGAATACTTCCATTAATTCCAATATTTAGTGCGTTGGGCGCACTAGGGGCCCTAGGGGGCGGAGCCGCAGGAATAGCTAAAACAATAAACGAGGCCCATGCTGCGAGGAAGGAACTGGATGAGGCACGACGTCACAATGAAAAAATGGAAGCTATTGCTATGGGAAAAGGCATGTATTTAAGACCATACAAGACGGGATTGGGGTTATTTTTACAACCGCCCCCCAAACGATAGAACATGAAGAAGAGGAGAAGAAGAAGAAGAAGAAAAGGAAAAGTGTTGGTAAAAATACCGGGAAAAAGGCCGCTTACGAATGTGGACATAAAGAGACTTGCAAAAATTCTACCCATACCTAATTTCAGGGGAGTCTTTATGAGAGATAAACTTCCGAAAAAGATTCATCGATATGAAAGAGGCGTGGTTAATTTGGATGATGAACAAGGGCCGGGGACGCATTGGATCGCTTACAAGAAGCACGGTGCGCAAATAATTTATTTCGATAGTTATGGAAATTTGCGACCTCCCCCAGAACTGTTGCTTTATTTTAATTCGAACGGCCCCTGCAGCATTCGCTATAATCGAGATGTATTTCAAACTTACAATAGTGTAAATTGCGGAAAATTATGTTTATTATTTTTAGTGAAATAAAATTTGGTGTTTCATACAGATATCGTTTATTTGTATTACAACCTTTAACCTGTTAGCACCATGTGCTCATATATATTTACATTATCGGCCAGAGAGTCGATTTTAACAAGTAAAATCAATCCTCCCATATTGTTGTCGAGCGATAGCGGCGGCGGCGGCGGCGATAAAACTTATGCGATCGCGCTCATAGATTTCGTCTCGTTTAATTCCATACCGAATGTCGACAGGAGGAATAATAAATTCCATATTGGTGAACATGTAATAGAGATCCCGGTGGGTTCGTACGAGGTGACCGATGTCGAGCGACATATCTTACGGGAAGTGCAAGAACTTTCAAATAAAGGTGAGGTTGAAACCACCACCACCACCACTCCCCCTCATAAACCCCCCACAAGTTCAAAACCCACCAATAAGATTATTAAAAGCGGCGGCGGTGGGGGGCGTCCTAAAACTACTACTACTACTACTACTACTACTGGACCGAAAGAAACCGGTAAAATCTTTCTATTCACGAACGTTAATCGAAACACTTTGCGATATGAATTAAAGAGTAATAAAGTAATTCACTTTGAATACCCCAATTCGATCGCCCCCTTATTGGGATTCGAACGAAAAATTTTGCCCGCCAACGTTAAACACGTTTCCGATTACCCAATTAACATATCATCCGTGAACTCCATATGCATCGAATGTAATTTAGTGACAAATTCATATGCGAACGACACACAAGTTCATCTTCTGCATATGTTCTACCCACAGGTGCCGAGCGGGTATAGAATAGTGGAGAAAGTCAATAATGCCATTTATCTGCCGATTAATACACGATACATCGACGAGATTATGCTTAAAATAGTCGATCAAGACGGAAATTTGATTAATTTTAATGGAGAGACCATCACGGTCAGGTTGCACTTGAAAGAATTCTAACGAGTTTTTGAAAACAAAAAAAAATGGTGTTTCTTTACAATTCGGGGGGGTTCAATTCGACATTCTTCTCCGCCGCCGCCGCCACCCCCAATGAAACTATAAGAAGTGTTGGATATGCAAGAAAATCCATTTCGGGGGTAAAACTCAAGGAGTTAACACCGGAAAATAGAGCGTTTCTTATAAATCTTGGTTTTAACGTACTAGCAACACATCCGGAACGAAGCGGAAGCAGAAGAGGAAGAAGAAGAAGAAGTCTGGGTGTTTCAGAAAATTTTGGTGCAGTTTAAAACTACGAATAACCATCAGACTCGAACAGTTATATTTATGGTGTCTTTGTTCGTTCGTTTTTTTTTTTCATCATCAGGAATCACTAAACAAATAACAACAACACGACAAGAATGAATTTCGATGCTCTGAATATTGGCGAGCATGTGTATAACGACGATACGATCGTGAATTGTGAGTACCACAGTCATCCTCCGTACGCTAATACGCCCTTAAATAAATCCGATGAAATACGTATACCTATACAACATCAGGATCTTTACACGCTACCATGTCGAAGTTATTTGTACATCGAGGGGATTCTAACAGATTCGGCCGATAGGAAGACGGAGACTTTAGATTTTATTAATAACGGTCTAATGCATCTATTCGATGAGATTCGGTATGAAATCGGCGGAGTCGTTATCGACAGGGTGCGAAATCCCGGTATAACGACAACCATGAAGGGATATGTATCTTTCACACCCGACGAATGTGTACGATATCAGATGGCCGGATGGAGCACCGGCACCGCACTATCGGGTATACTTACGGACACCAAGGGGAATTTCAGCGCTTGCATCCCCCTCAAAATTATCTTGGGTTTCTGTGAGGACTTCAAAAAAATTCTCATCAACATTCGACAAGAATTGGTTTTGATTCGTAGTTCCACCGATGTCAACGCCATCCGTTCATCGAAAGATGAAGAGAAAACCGCTAAGGTCGAGGTGAAAAAAGTGTTCTGGAAAATGCCGCACGTTAAAGTATCGGATCAAGAGAAATTACGCATGTTGAAATATTTAGATTCTGGAAGAAATTTAGAGATGGCGTTTCGCAGCTGGGAATACCACGAATTGCCCGTTCTCACCCAATCTCAGAGACATACGTGGAATGTGAAATCCACCAATCAACTTGAAAAACCCCGCTTCGTCATCGTGGGCTTTCAGACGGGCAGAAAAAATATGATAACGCGATACATGTCACAGTTTGATCATTGTAAATTGTCTAATATCAAATTGTACCTAAATTCAGAATTTTACCCATATGACAATTTAAATTTGAATTTTGATAAATTTCACCACACTATAGCTTATGAAATGTATACGGCATTCCAAGAGTCTTATTATCATAAGGCTATCGCACAACCGTCTTTAAATCTCGAAGACTTTATCAGGAAAGTACCACTTATCGTAATAGATTGCAGTCGACAGAACGAATCTCTGAAATCCGGCTCTGTGGACATTCGATTGGAGTTTGAGACTGCGGAAAATGTGCCCCCGAATACTACCGCCTTTTGTATTATACTTCATGATAGATTAGTAACGTACTCCCCCCAAACTGGCGTTGTAAAAATGTTTTAGAGAATAGTTTGTTGTGATAAGACAAAAAAAAAACCAATATATTAATACATCTATTTGTAGTAAAACAAACAAACAAAAAAAACGAATATACTAATACATCTATTTTTAACAAATTTTTATACATTACATTAGTTTTATTTTTGCCCACCCCCCCCCCTACCCCAATATAATTTTTTTAAAACAGAGTTACAACAACTACCTGTCACCGCTGCCGTCATCGCACCCCCCTCCTGATGAGCCGAAACCATTAGTGCCCCTTTTAGTTATTGGTAACCGGTCTACCATCCACCATTCCAAATCCTCTTCGGCCCGTCGGTGTAATACCAACTGTACCAGCTTATCACCATCTTTAATGGTGATATTTCTATCGGGCATAAAAATGAACGATAGAGCGCCGGTATAGTCGGCATCTATGACACCAGGCCTAACGGTACCCATTAGGTTTGTCGAGGATCGCGCATACAGCATACCATAATAACCGGGTGGTATGCAAATCTTCTCCTTCAGGATGATGCGTGTCGATACACCCTCGGAGCAATTGTAATTTCCCCGGACCGTAAGATCACGCCCCGCATCCTCCTCATATGCCTTCTCGGGGGGTAGATTGGGTGCTTCCACCAGTACTTTTTTTTTGTTTCCTGGCAGTTGCTCACCAGCAATTCTTCTTCTTCTTCTTCGGTCTTCAGGAGGAGAAGGGGTAAACTCCATAACATCCAAGTCACCCCCCATTACGAGTTTCAAAAAATTAAATTCTAAATATTCCAAATATTCTTTAGACAACTCTCTGGGTGATGTTGAATCAAACATGTCGAATGTGGTGGGAATTTCAATAAATTTTAAATTTTTTAAATTTTCTTTATGTGCATATTCCTTCAATCGTTTGAATACCACAATTTGTGCCACAACATAATGATAAGAAATTCGGTCTAGTCCATTATTTCTAGACTCCATCGCAACTACAATATCATTGATATGCTCAAAATCTGGTATAATAAAAATAATTTTGAAATTTTTGATTAGTTCTTTTAAACATTTATACGAAAATAATTGATCAAATTTCAAATTAAATAATTCAGAATTCATTTCTAAATGAATTTTGACCAAATAGTAGAAAATTTGCGAGAAAGGAGATCTGTCTACTATATAGTATTTGTTCGATTCACCACCACCACCACCACTTATTATTTCGGTAAAAAAATTAACTAAATATAAAATTTCCAAAATGAAATCAGATTCTTTCTCCTTGAATTCAGGATATTTTTGGGAATTTTCAAACAAATCCAACATTTTCCCCTTAGTCAAAAATCTTTTTACTAAACCCGATTTACCAGTACATGCGACCCCCTCCACATAACAATTAGATTTTAGATGAAATTTCTCCACATCGGAACTTTCGAAAGGAAATTTTGGATTACCAAATACACCACAAAAAATATTGTCTGTTACACCAATAAAATCTTTTGAAACCCGTAAATATCTATTAAAACAAAAAAGGAAATAATTACTAATAAGTAAAGGAGGTATAGAATAATAGAAAAAATTACCTCTTCCTTGGATTGCTGTTGTTGTTAATTGTTGATGGGGTGGCAACAGCAGCAGCGGCAGCGTTCATCGTAGGTTAATTGATGTCGATTTTGGTCTACACAGACAGCAAGCGAGTTCTCTCTCTAGAGATATTGGTGAGTGGTGTTATTATTACCCACCTTATATACCAATTCATTTAGAATGTAGAATAATGGAAAACATCATTTAACTATTCATGATCAATGCATCAATTATTTTCAATTAAATGCAATTTCCAAGGAAAAAACCAACACATGCAACAATTATTAGCAATTATGAGAATTGTTACTTACTTTGTGTGCATTCTTTCATAAATATCAAACAATAAAAACAACTTATTTAAATTAATCGAGGTGTGTGTGTGTCCTGCATCCTTTTACTACACAACATTAATACATAAATTATTTTTAATTACATACAATTTCCGAGGAAAAAACATCAACGCATACAATTGTGAGAAGTGCAACTTTGTATGCATTCTCTCGGCAATGTCAAACAACAAAAACATCTTATTTAAATTAATCGAGGTGTGAAACATTCTTTTTAATTACATGCAATTATTTCACCACACGTGTGTGTGGCGTCATGTAATATTTTAATTGCAATAAAACTGAATAAAAGTAATTGATTATTTTTCATGGTTGAGGCGTATCTAGTGTAATTAATTGTAATTGCGATGAAAACAACTTATTTCACGGTTGAATTCCGTCGGAAAAACCTACCGCATGCACGAGGATTAGCAATCAAAGATGTGTGATTATGTAAGCGTAGCACAAGTTTCTTTGTCTTCTTCTCCCTAGTCTTACTGTGCGATGGGGGGGAGGTGAAAGTTATATAAATGCCATCAACATCTTGTAATACAAGTTTTCTTTTATAATCATTTACAAGATACGCACCAAACACCCTAAAAAACAAAAAATGAATGTTCCGTGTACCGTGTTGTGTAATGTGGTGGATCCGAGCAAGTTGCCGATCGAACGTCTATATATTATAGTCAAGGGGATATTTTCGTAAGTTTATTTTGGTTAGTTGATTTTTTTTGTTTTATTATTTTGTTTTGTCTATTACACCTTTCTATTCTATATTTACAGATTTGGTGTAAAAGATATAAAAGTCGTGGGGGAGACAGTTTTGATTCATTTAAGTTACACCCCTAAAAAACAAACGTTAATAAAAAAATTTGGAAACTTGCCAATACAATTTAGAACATCCAAACTGGAGTCAGAGCAGGAGCTGCTAGAATTCGAAAAGGCTGTGAGGGAGTTTACGTTTAATTGTTCACCGGATGAGGAAGAGGAGCAATTAAAGGAACTCACACAGGGGGCCACCAACCTGAAGGCTGTGCTGGATGAATTGGAAATCTAAAGTGTATTTTTTTTGTTTTTAACTAAAACCTAAAATAAAAAAAAACTTTGAAAAACGATCACGATCACCACACAAACACAACATGTCGTCGTCGACAACCATCGAGAATTGTTCAACTGCAATGGTGAAGAAAATGGAATCGGTATGTAAGTTGATTAAAACGAGAACTGATTTTACAAAGTGGATTAAATTCCTCAATAAAAATATTTTTTTATTACGAAAATATTTAAAGCGTTCAAACACTCGGGGGGGGCATACATTCATTTTCAAAAATTGAATCAGATTTAGCAATATTTAAATATTATTTAAAAAAAGTTCAAAATTTATATAAAATAAAATTTCGGAATTGTGCACGATCACACAAACAAAATTTAATTTGGATAGATACTGAAACATGCTTTAACAGTAGAATTAGAACGGGTGTTATTGTTAACTATAAAATTAAAGATCCGAGCGTTTTCTTTGATAAAGCTTATAGAAGCTTTGTGAAACAAATAAAGTCTAGTTTAAGGGAGTCCATATTAAAAGTCAATGTTATTTTTATTGCGAATTTCATTAAACCACAAAATGGAGAAACGGATATTAAACATTTTGTCACCAAAAACCAAGTGATTGATCATAATACAGATATTAGAAATTGGTATGCGGAAAATGTAAAATTCAAAATTTTAAACAAATTAGAGAATTTTCAGGAACGTGACTCGGGGTGGAGTTTATATGAAATTATACACCTTAAAGTGAATATAAATCGTTATTTACCGATTAATGTGGGGGTGTCATCCACTTTTGTTGATGTACCGAAGTTTATTAAGGTGACGAAAGGCGTTTTAAACATTAGAAATAATGATGAGTACTGTTTCATGTGGTGTGTAGTTGCAGCCTTGAAACCACCCTCTAATAATTTAAATCCTTATAGAACTACTTCATATCCTCATTTTTCTCAAGTATTAAAATATGATGGAATCAAGTTTCCAATTACATTTTCGGACATTCCAAAATTTGAAAAAATGAATAAACTCTCCATTAATATTTATATGTGTGATGAAAAAAAAACGAATCATATATCCGGTGTGTTTAAGTGCCAACGACTATCTCACCAAAATTAATTTACTCGTTCTAGAATCTGAACAACAACAACAAAGCCAAGATAGTAATGATGATAATGATGATATTATGACAAATCGGTCGTTTCATTTTGCATTAATTAAAGATTTATCAAGATTATTAAGGAAACAAGTATCATCATCATCGAGGAAAAAATGGTACTGCAGTCGATGCTTGAATCATTTTTATTTTCAAGAACAATTGGTAAAGCATTCTTTTCAGTGTCAATTAAAGAACAAAACTAAAATTACATTACCGGAGGAATCGCAAAAAAATGTTAAATTTAAAAATTTTAAGAACAAAGAGAAAGTACCATTTGTTATGTATGCCGATCTGGAGAGCATTTTAGAACCATACGTTGATACTAATCAAACAAATAAATTGAATAAATTTCAAAAGCATGTACCGTTTAGCATTGCTTATTATTTAAAGTGTAGTTATGATGATTCTCTTTCAAAATTTAATATGTATACTGGGGTGAATCCTGAAAATTGGTTTGTAAATGAATTGCAAGATATTGGAAGGAGGGTAAACGATATCCTTAACGATCCCATACCAATGAAACAACTAACAATTGCGGAAGAAATAAATTTTAAATTATCTACACATTGTCACATATGTTCGAAGCCATTTCTTCTGGATGATGTGAAACATCGTGAACATTGTCACAAATTAGGAAAATACCGAGGGGCTGCTCATGGGGGTTGCAACATTAACTACACAGATGCACATTACATACCAGTTATTTTTCATAATTTATCGGGTTATGACAGTCACTTTATAATTAGGGCTTTAAATACTCAAATTCCTGGTAAAATTACCTTGCTTCCAGTAAACAAAGAGAAGTATATTTCTTTTACAAAGTACATTTTGGGAACAAGAATTAATTTTCGATTTTTAGACTCTCTCAGATTTATGGCTAATAGTCTTGATAAATTATCATCTTATTTAGACAATTCTCAAAAAATCATTACTCGGTCGTTTTGTCGAAACGAATTAGAATTTAGCTTGTTGCAAAAGAAAGGAGTATTTCCCTATGAATATCTAGATTGTTGGGAAAAATTGTACAACACAACCGAACTACCACCAATAGAAAAATTTTACAGTTCTCTTTCGAATGAGTCGGTTAGTCATGAGGAATATCAACATGCTCAAAACGTTTGGCGAACATTTAAAATTCAAAATTTACAACAATACGCTGAACTTTATTTGAGGACCGATGTAACGCTTTTAGCAGATGTATTTGAAAATTTTAGGGAAATGTGTTTAAAGACCTATGAGTTAGATGCGTTACATTATTACACAGCTCCCGGTCTAGCTTTCGATGCTATGCTCAAAATTACAGATGTAAATTTAGAGTTATTAACAGATGTTGATATGTTATTATTCATTGAGGATGGTATTAGGGGTGGAATTTCCCAATGTAGCAATCGGTATGCAAAAGCAAACAATAAGTATATGGGTGATGAGTTCATACAAGCACTACCATCATCATATCTAATGTATTATGACGTCAACAATTTGTATGGGGCAGCCCTTTCTTGTGCATTACCATATGGTGGTTTCGAGTGGATCAATCCCTACTCTATTAACGCCCTAAAAACACCAAACGACAATGAAATTGGTTATATTCTCGAAGTCGATTTAAAGTATCCGCAAAATCTACATAAATCACATCGTGATCTTCCCCTATGTCCTGAACATATTAAACCACCGACTTCACAATACAACTTGAAAAAATTGTTGACTACACTTTATGATAAAAAAAATTATGTTATACATTATAGAAATTTAAAGCAAGCCGTTGAATTAGGCATAGAAATTGAAAGAATTCACCGCGTACTAAAATTCAAACAAAGTATGTGGATGAAGAAATATATCGATGTTAATACCAATTTGAGAAAATGCAGCAAAAATGATTTTGAAAAAAATTTTTACAAATTAATGAACAATTCCGTTTTCGGAAAAACAATGGAAAATGTGCGTAAATATAGAGATATAAAGTTGGTGACTAAGTGGTCGGGGGCATATGGGGCAAATTATTATATTTCTAAACCTAATTTTAAAAATTGCACCATTTTCGATAAAGATATGATAATTATAGAAATGGAAAGAACCAACATCATTTTTAATAAACCGATTTATGTAGGATTTGCTGTATTAGACATTTCGAAAACTTACTTATACGACTTTCATTACAACTATGTTAAAAAAAAATACCCCGACACCTCGAAACTTCTGTACACTGATACAGACTCATTGATCTATGAATTTCTCGTTGATGACATTTACAAAGACATAAAAAACGATATTCACCTATTTGATACTTCAGATTACCCACCAAATAATATTTATGGTATCCCCCTGAAAAACAAAAAGCAATTGGGCATCATGAAGGATGAGAATTTTGGCGTTATCATGACCGAATTCATCGGTTTACGTTCGAAAATGTACACGTTCAAATTGTTGGTGGGAAATGTTTCGAAAAAAGCGAAAGGTGTAAAGAAATCCGCTTTAAAAACCATAGATTTTAATGACTACTATGACTGTTTATTTAATACCACCATCATCGATCGAAATCAAAATTTAATTAGGTCAGAAAAACATATCGTGTACACAATCGCTCAAAATAAAATAGCGCTTTCTCCATTCGATGACAAACGCAATGTCATTTCTATAACAACGGACACCCTACCATGGGGATATAATCCACTTTGAATCGTTCAATCAACTTTTATATCCCCCGATTTTCATCTTCTTCTTCTTCATATGCAAACACATAATGTATTACACACACACACACACACACACACACACACACACACACACACACACACACACACACACACACACACACACACACACACACACACACACACACACACACACACACACACACACACACACACACACACACACACACACACACACACACACACACACACACACACACACACACACACACACACACACACACACACACACACACACACACACACACACACACACACACACACACACACACACACACACACACACACACACACACACACACACACACACACACACACACACACACACACACACACACACACACACACACACACACACACACACACACACACACACACACACACACACACACACACACACACACACACACACACACACACACACACACACACACACACACACACACACACACACACACACACACACACACACACACACACACACACACACACACACACACACACACACACACACACACACACACACACACACACACACACACACACACACACACACACACACACACACACACACACACACACACACACACACACACACACACACACACACACACACACACACACACACACACACACACACACACACTGTATTTTTTTTATTTAATAATAAAAATTTCTACCTGTTTGAAATTCGTCTTTACTTATTTCTTTCCTTATGCAAGTTTTCAAATAAGAAAACAAAAAACTTCACGAAGATTTGGTGAAGTTTTTTTAGAGAGAGAGAGAGAGAGATTTAGGTTCGACGATGACGACGACGAGGACAAGTGGCGCGTGCGGCATTCATATACACGAAAGACCCATCACGACAACATCGCGTACTCGCGATCCGAACGACTCGAGTTCGAAGCACACACACACACACGATGACGTCCGACATGAAAATTTTTCAATTCTTTGGGGGGTGGTGGTGGTGGTGGTGGTGTCAAAAGGACACTAAAGAAAAATCATGGGGTTTTTTTTCGATGTTTTTAGGCCCATCTGGGAAAATGCCAAAAGGGCACTAATGACCATCCCCTACACCCCCGGGGGTGCAACCCTCTGCCAGCGGGGGTGAGCCGAAAGCGCACTAGTGGGGAGGAGTCTCGGTAAACTAATTAGTCTTGTCCGCACAAGAAGTGACGTCACTTCTTGTAAACTAATCTACAAGAAGTAATTAACGACGCGCTCGTGGCCGCTCCGGAGGACCACGTGCCGAAAGGGCACTAGTAACCACACCCCATACGACCCTCACCGGTCTGGGGTAGACTCTTCCTGCCCAAAGGGCACTAACATGCGTCGCACAAGTTCGCGGGGCACCCCCTCGCATCACCCTGCGCGGTCACTCTCCACCGTCAAGAAGTAATTAGTCTTGTCGATCACTTCTTGGAAACTAATTAGGACTTCTTCGTCGTGGCACAACTGAGTGCTGGTCGGTTTGTGGGCGCTTCGGAGGACCGCGGCCATCCTCCATATCCATACGTGTTAATTTCAAGGCCAAAGTGTCACAGAACGTGCATACTTATACTACTAACCCGAATACACACCCGAATACACACCCGAATACACACCCGAACACAAACCCGAATACACACCCGAACACACACCCGAACACACACCCGCATACAACCCGAATACACACCCGAACACACACCCGAATACAACCCGAACACACACCCGAACACACACCCGAACACACACCCGAATACAACCCGAATACACACCCGAACACACACCCGAACACACACCCGAATACACACCCGAACACACACCCGAATACACACCCGAACACACACTCGAATACAACCCGAACACACACCCGAACACACACCCGAATACACACCCGAACACACACCCGAAAACAACCCGAATACACACCCGAACACACTCCCGAACACACACCCGAATACACACCCGAACACACACCCGAATACACACCCGAACACACACCTGAATGCAACCCGAATACACACCCGAACGCACACCCGAAAACACACCCGAACACACACCCGAAACAACCCGAATACACACCCGAACACCCCCGAATACACACCCGAACACACACCCGAACCTACACCCGAATACAACCCGAATACACACCCGAATACACACCCGAATACACACCCGAACACACACCCGAATACACACACAAACACACACCCGAACACACACCCGAATACAACCCGAATACACACCCGAACACACACCCGAACACACACCCGAATACAACCCGAATACACACCCGAATACACACCCGAACACACACCCGAACACACACCCGAATACACACCCGAACACACACCCGAACACACACCCGAATACAACCCGAATACACACTCCCGAACACACACCCGAATACACACCCGAACACACACCCGAATAAACACCCGAATACACACCCGAATGCAAACCCGAAAACACACCCGAATACACACCCGAACACACACCCGAATACAACCCGAATACACACCCGAACACTCACCCGAATACACACCCGAATACACACCCGAACACACACCCGAATACACACCCGAATACACACCCGAACACACACCCGAATACACACCCGAACATACACCCGAACACACACCCGAATACAATCCGAATACACACCCGAATACAACCCGAATACACACCCGAACACACACCCGAATACAACCCGAATACACACCCGAACACACACTCGAATATAACCCGAACACACACCCGAATACAATCCGAATACACACCCGAACACACACCCGAACACACACCCGAATACAACCCGAATACACACCCGAATACACATTCGAATACACACCCGAACACACACCCGAATACACACCCGAACACACACCCGAACACACACCCGCATACAACCCGAATACACACCCGAACACACACCCGAATACAACCCGAACACACACCCGAACACACACCCGAACACACACCCGAATACAACCCGAATACACACCCGAACACACACCCCAACACACACCCGAATACACACCCGAACACACCCGAATACACACCCGAACACACACTCGAATACAACCCGAACACACACCAGAACACACACCCGAATACACACCCGAACACACACCCGAAAACAACCCGAATACACACCCGAACACACTCCCGAACACACACCCGAATACACACCCGAATACACACCCGAACACACACCCGAATACACACCCGATCACACACCTGAATGCAACCCGAATACACACCCGAACGCACACCCGAAAACACACCCGAACACACACCCGAAACAACCCGAATACACAGCCGAACACACACCCGAATACACACCCGAACACACACCCGAACCTACACCCGAATACAACCCGAATACACACCCGAATACACACCCGAATACACACCCGAACACACACCCGAATACACACCCAAACACACACCCGAACACACACCCGAATACAACCCGAATACACACCCGAATACACACCCGAACACACACCCGAGCACACACCCGAATACACACCCGAACACACATCCGAATACACACCCGAACCCACACCCGAACACACACCCGAATACACACCCGAACACACACCCGAACACACACCCGAATACAACCCGAATACTCACCCGAATACACACCCGAACACACACCCGAACACACACCCGAATACACACCCGAACACACACCCGAACACACACCCGAATACAACCCGAATACACACTCCCGAACACACACCCGAATACACACCCGAACACACACCCGAATAAACACCCGAATACACACCCGAATGCAAACCCGAAAACACACCCGAATACACACCCGAACACACACCCGAATACAACCCGAATACACACCCGAACACTCACCCGAATACACACCCGAATACACACCCGAACACACACCCGAATACACACCCGAACACACACCCGAACACACACCCGAATACAACCCGAATACACACCCGAATTCACACCCGAATACAATCCCGAAAACACACCCGAAAACACACCCGAATACACAACCGAACACATACCCGAATGCAACCCGAATACACACCCGAACGCATACCCGAATATACAACCGAACACACACCCGAATACAACCCGAATACACACCCGAACACACTCCCGAACACACACCCGAACACACACCCGAATGCACACCCGAACACGCCCGAACACACATCCGGCTACAACCCGAATACACACCCGAACACACACCCAAATACACACCCGAACACACACCCGAATACAACCCGAATACACACCCGAACACACACCCGAATACAACCTCAATACACACCCGAACACACACCCGAATACAACCCGAATACACACCCGAACACACACCCGAATACAACCCGAACACACACCCGAATACACACCCGAACACACACCCGAATACACACCCGAACACACACCCGAATACAACCCGAACACACTCCCGAACACACACCCGAATACAACCCGAACACACACCCGAACACACACCCGAATACAACCCGAACACACACCCGAATACACACCCGAACACACACCCGAATACACACCCGAACACACACCCGAATACAACCCGAACACACTCCCGAATGCAACCCGAATACACACCCGAACACACACCCGAATACACACCCGAACACACACCCGAATACACACCCGAACACACACCCGAATGCAACCCGAATACACACCCGAACACACACCCGAATACACACCCGAACACACACCCGAATACAACCCGAATACACACCCGAACACACACCCGAATACACACCCGAACACACACCCGAACCCACACCCGAATACAACCCGAATACACACCCGAATACACACCCGAATACACACCCGAATGCAACCCGAATACACACCCGAACACACACCCGAATACACACCCGAACACACACCCGAATACAACCCGAATACACACCCGAACACACACCCGAAACACACCCGAATACACACCCGAACACACACCCGAATACACACCCGAACATACACCCGAACACACACCCGAATACAATCCGAATACTCACCCGAATACAACCCGAATACACACCCGAACACACACCCGAAAACAACCCGAATACACACTCGAACACACACCCGAATATAACCCGAACACACACCCGAATACAATCCGAATACACACCCGAACACACACCCGAACACACACCCGAATACAACCCGAATACACACCCGAATACACACCCGAATACACACCCGAACACAAACCCGAATACACACCCGAACACACACCCGAACACACACCCGCATACAACCCGAATACACACCCGAACACACACCCGAATACAACCCGAACACACACCCGAACACACACCCGAATACACACCCGAACACACACCCGAATACACACCCGAACACACACCCGAATGCAACCCGAATACACACCCGAACACACACCCGAATACACACCCGAACACACACCCGAATACAACCCGAATACACACCCGAACACACACCCGAATACACACCCGAACACACACCCGAACACACACCCGAATACACACCCGAACACACACCCGAATACACACCCGAACACACACCCGAATGCAACCCGAATACACACCCGAACACACACCCGAATACACACCCGAACACACACCCGAATACAACCCGAACACACACCCGAAACACACCCGAATACACACCCGAACACACACCCGAATACACACCCGAACATACACCCGAACACACACCCGAATACAATCCGAATACTCACCCGAATACAACCCGAATACACACCCGAACACACACCCGAAAACAACCCGAATACACACTCGAACACACACCCGAATATAACCCGAACACACACCCGAATACAATCCGAATACACACCCGAACACACACCCGAACACACACCCGAATACAACCCGAATACACACCCGAATACACACCCGAATACACACCCGAACACAAACCCGAATACACACCCGAACACACACCCGAACACACACCCGCATACAACCCGAATACACACCCGAACACACACCCGAATACAACCCGAACACACACCCGAACACACACCCGAACACACACCCGAATACAACCCGAATACACACCCGAACACACACCCGAACACACACCCGAACACACACCCGAATACAACCCGAACACACTCCCGAAGACACACCCGAATACAACCCGAACACACACCCGAACACACACCCGAATACAACCCGAACACACACCCGAATACACACCCGAACACACACCCGAATACACACCCGAACACACACCCGAATACAACCCGAACACACTCCCGAATGCAACCCGAATACACACCCGAACACACACCCGAATACAACCCGAATACACACCCGAACACACTCCCTAACGCACACCCGAATACACACCCGAAGACAAACCCGAATACACACCCGAATACACACCCGAATGCGAACCCGAAAACAATCGAATACACACCCGAAGACACACCCGAATACAACCCGAATACAACCCGAATACACTCCCGAACACACACCCGAATACATACCCGAACACACCCGAATACACACCCGAACACACACCCGAATACACACCCGAATACAAACCCGAACCCACACCCGAACACACACCCGAATACACACCCGAACACACACCCGAATACACACCCGAACACACACTCGAATACAACCCGAACACACCCGAACACACACCCGAATACACACCCGAATACACACCCGAACACACACCCGAATACAACCCGAATACACACCCGAACACACTCCCGAACACACACCCGAATACACACCCGAACACACACCCGAATACACACCCGAATGCAACCCGAATACACACCCGAACACACACCCGAATACACACCCGAACACACACCCGAATACAACCCGAATACACACCCGAACACACACCCGAATACACACCCGAACACACACCCGAACCCACACCCGAATACAACCCGAATACACACCCGAATACACACCCGAATACACACCCGAACACACACCCGAAACACACCCGAATACACACCCGAACACACACCCGAATACACACCCGAACATACACCCGAACACACACCCGAATACAATCCGAATACACACTCGAACACACACCCGAATATAACCCGAACACACACCCGAATACAATCCGAATACACACCCGAACACACACCCGAACACACACCCGAATACAACCCGAATACACACCCGAATACACACCCGAATACACACCCGAACACAAACCCGAATACACACCCGAACACACACCCGCATACAACCCGAATACACACCCGAACACACACCCGAATACAACCCGAACACACACCCGAATACACACCCGAACACACACCCGAATACACACCCGAACACACACCCGAATACACACCCGAACACACACCTGAATGCAACCCGAATACACACCCGAACGCACACCCGAAAACACACCCGAACACACACCCGAAACAACCCGAATACACACCCGAACACCCCCGAATACACACCCGAACACACACCCGAACCTACACTAGAATACAACCCGAATACACACCCGAATACACACCCGAATACACACCCGAACACACACCCGAATACACACCCAAACACACACCCGAACACACACCCGAATACAACCCGAATACACACCCGAATACACACCCGAATACACACCCGAACACACACCCGAATACACACCCAAACACACACCCGAACACACACCCGAATACACACCCGAACACACACCCGAATACAACCCGAATACACACCCGAACACACACCCGAATACACACCCGAACACACACCCGAACCCACACCCGAATACAACCCGAATACACACCCGAATACACACCCGAACACTCACCCGAATACACACCCGAACATACACCCGAACACACACCCGAATACAACCCGAATACACACCCGAATACACACCCGAATACACACCCGAACACAAACCCGAATACACACCCGAACACACACCCGCATACAACCCGAATACACACCCGAACACACACCCGAATACAACCCGAACACACACCCGAACACACACCCGAACACACACCCGAATACAACCCGAATACACACCCGAACACACACCCGAACACACACCCGAATACACACCCGAACCCACACCCGAATACACACCCGAACACACACTCGAATACAACCCGAACACACACCCGAACACACACCCGAATACACACCCGAACACACACCCGAAAACAACCCGAATACACACCCGAACACACTCCCGAACACACACCCGAATACACACCCGAACACACACCCGAATACACACCCGAACACACACCTGAATGCAACCCGAATACACACCCGAACGCACACCCGAAAACACACCCGAACACACACCCGAAACAACCCGAATACACACCCGAACACCCCCGAATACACACCCGAACACACACCCGAACCTACACTAGAATACAACCCGAATACACACCCGAATACACACCCGAATACACACCCGAACACACACCCGAATACACACCCAAACACACACCCGAACACACACCCGAATACAACCCGAATACACACCCGAATACACACCCGAATACACACCCGAACACACACCCGAATACACACCCAAACACACACCCGAACACACACCCGAATACACACCCGAACACACACCCGAATACAACCCGAATACACACCCGAACACACACCCGAATACACACCCGAACACACACCCGAACCCACACCCGAATACAACCCGAATACACACCCGAATACACACCCGAACACTCACCCGAATACACACCCGAACATACACCCGAACACACACCCGAATACAATCCGAATACACACCCGAATACAACCCGAATACACACCCGAACACACACCCGAATACAACCCGAATACACACCCGAACACACACTCGAATATAACCCGAACACACACCCGAATACAACCCGAATACACACCCGAACACACACCCGAATACAACCTCAATACACACCCGAACACACACCCGAATACAACCCGAATACACACCCGAACACACACCCGAAAACAACCCGAACACACACCCGAATACACACCCGAACACACACCCGAACACACACCCGAATACAACCCGAACACACTCCCGAACACACACCCGAATACAACCCGAACACACACCCGAATACAACCCGAATACACACCCGAATACACACCCGAATGCGAGCCCGAAAACCCACCCGAATACACACCCGAACACACCCCCGAATACAACCCGAATACACACCCGAACACTCACCCGAATACACACCCGAATTCACACCCGAACACACACCCGAATACACACCCGAACACACACACGAATACAACCCGAATACACACCCGAATTCACACCCGAATACAATCCCGAAAACACACCCGAATACACACCCGAACACACACCCGAATGCAACCCGAATACACACCCGAACGCACACCCGAATATACAACCGAACACACACCCGAATACAACCCGAATACACACCCGAACACACTCCCGAACACACACCCGAATACAACCCGAACACACACCCGAATGCACACCCGAACACACCCGAACACACATTCGGCTACAACCCGAATACACACCCGAACACACACCCGAATACACACCCGAACACACACCCGAATACAACCCGAATACACACCCGAACACACACCCGAATACAACCTCAATACACACCCGAACACACACCCGAATACAACCCGAATACACACCCGAACACACACCCGAATACAACCCGAACACACACCCGAATACACACCCGAACACACACCCGAATACAACCCGAATACACACCCGAATTCACACCCGAATACAATCCCGAAAACACACCCGAATACACACCCGAACACACACCCGAATGCAACCCGAATACACACCCGAACGCACACCCGAATATACAACCGAACACACACCCGAATACAACCCGAATACACACCCGAACACACTCCCGAACACACACCCGAACACACACCCGAATACAACCCGAACACACACCCGAAAACAACCCGAATACACACCCGAACACACTCCCGAACACACACCCGAATACACACCCGAATACACACCCGAACACACACCCGAATACACACCCGATCACACACCTGAATGCAACCCGAATACACACCCGAACGCACACCCGAAAACACACACGAACACACACCCGAAACAACCCGAATACACACCCGAACACACACCCGAATACACACCCGAACACACACCCGAACCTACATCCGAATACAACCCGAATACACACCCGAATACACACCCGAATACACACCCGAACACACACCCGAATACACACCCAAACACACACCCGAACACACACCCGAATACAACCCGAATACACACCCGAATACACACCCGAACACACACCCGAGCACACACCCGAATACACACCCGAACACACATCCGAATACACACCCGAACCCACACCCGAACACACACCCGAATACACACCCGAACACACACCCGAACACACACCCGAATACAACCCGAATACACACCCGAATACACACCCGAACACACACCCGAACACACACCCGAATACACACCCGAACACACACCCGAACACACACCCGAATACAACCCGAATACACACTCCCGAACACACACCCGAATACACACCCGAACACACACCCGAATAAACACCCGAATACACACCCGAATGCAAACCCGAAAACACACCCGAATACACACCCGAACACACACCCGAATACAACCCGAATACACACCCGAACACTCACCCGAATACACACCCGAATACACACCCGAACACACACCCGAATACACACCCGAACACACACCCGAACACACACCCGAATACAACCCGAATACACACCCGAATTCACACCCGAATACAATCCCGAAAACACACCCGAAAACACACCCGAATACACAACCGAACACACACCCGAAAGCAACCCGAATACACACCCGAACGCACACCCGAATATACAACCGAACACACACCCGAATACAACCCGAATACACACCCGAACACACTCCCGAACACACACCCGAACACACACCCGAATGCACACCCGAACACACCCGAACACACATCCGGCTACAACCCGAATACACACCCGAACACACACCCAAATACACACCCGAACACACACCCGAATACAACCCGAATACACACCCGAACACACACCCGAATACAACCTCAATACACACCCGAACACACACCCGAATACAACCCGAATACACACCCGAACACACACCCGAATACAACCCGAACACACACCCGAATACACACCCGAACACACACCCGAATACACACCCGAACACACACCCGAATACAACCCGAACACACTCCCGAACACACACCCGAATACAACCCGAACACACACCCGAACACACACCCGAATACAACCCGGACACACACCCGAATACACACCCGAACACACACCCGAACACTCACCCGAATACACACCCGAATTCACACCCGAACACACACCCGAATACACACCCGAATTCACACCCGAACACACACCCGAATACCCACCCGAACACACACCCGAACACACACACGAATACAACCCGAATACACACCCGAATTCACACCCGAATACAATCCCGAAAACACACCCGAATACAACCCGAACACACACCCGAATGCACACCCGAACACACCCGAACACACATCCGGCTACAACCCGAATACACACCCGAACACACACCCGAATACACACCCGAACACACACCCGAATACAACCCGAATACACACCCGAACACACACCCGAATACAACCTCAATACTCACCCGAACACACACCCGAATACAACCCGAATACACACCCGAACACACACCCGAATACAACCCGAACACACACCCGAATACACACCCGAACACACACCCGAACACACACCCGAATACAACCCGAACACACACCCGAACACACACCCGAATACAACCCGAATACACACCCGAATACACACCCGAATGCGAGCCCGAAAACACACCCGAATACAGACCCGAACACACACCCGAATACAACCCGAATACACACCCGAACACTCACCCGAATACACACCCGAATTCACACCCGAACACACACCCGAATACACACCCGAATTCACACCCGAACACACACCCGAATACCCACCCGAACACACACCCGAACACACACACGAATACAACCCGAATACACACCCGAATTCACACCCGAATACAATCCCGAAAACACACCCGAATACAACCCGAACACACACCCGAATGCACACCCGAACACACCCGAACACACATCCGGCTACAACCCGAATACACACCCGAACACACACCCGAATACACACCCGAACACACACCCGAATACAACCCGAATACACACCCGAACACACACCCGAATACAACCTCAATACTCACCCGAACACACACCCGAATACAACCCGAATACACACCCGAACACACACCCGAATACAACCCGAACACACACCCGAATACACACCCGAACACACACCCGAACACACACCCGAATACACACCCGAACACACACCCGAATACAACCCGAATACACACCCGAACACACACCCGAATACAACCTCAATACACACCCGAACACACACCCGAATACAACCCGAATACACACCCGAACACACACCCGAATACAACCCGAACACACACCCGAATACACACCCGAACACACACCCGAATACAACCCGAATACACACCCGAACACACACCCGAATACAACCTCAATACACACCCGAACACACACCCGAATACAACCCGAATACACACCCGAACACACACCCGAATACAACCCGAACACACACCCGAATACACACCCGAACACACACCCGAATACACACCCGAACACACACCCGAATACAACCCGAACACACTCCCGAACACACACCCGAATACAACCCGAACACACACCCGAACACACACCCGAATACAACCCGAATACACACCCGAATACACACCCGAATGCGAGCCCGAAAACACACCCGAATACACACCCGAACACACCCCCGAATACAACCCGAATACACACCCGAATACAACCCGAACACACACCCGAACACACACCCGAATACAACCCGAATACACACCCGAATACACACCCGAATGCGAGCCCGAAAACACACCCGAATACACACCCGAACACACCCCCGAATACACACCCGAACACACACCCGAATACAACCCGAACACACTCCCGAATACAACCCGAACACACACCCGAACACACACCCGAACACACACCCGAATACAACCCGAATACACACCCGAACACACACCCGAACACACACCCGAACACACACCCGAATACAACCCGAACACACTCCCGAAGACACACCCGAATACAACCCGAACACACACCCGAACACACACCCGAATACAACCCGAACACACACCCGAATACACACCCGAACACACACCCGAATACACACCCGAACACACACCCGAATACAACCCGAACACACTCCCGAATGCAACCCGAATACACACCCGAACACACACCCGAATACAACCCGAATACACACCCGAACACACTCCCTAACGCACACCCGAATACACACCCGAAGACAAACCCGAATACACACCCGAATACACACCCGAATGCGAACCCGAAAACAATCGAATACACACCCGAAGACACACCCGAATACAACCCGAATACAACCCGAATACACTCCCGAACACACACCCGAATACATACCCGAACACACCCGAATACACACCCGAACACACACCCGAATACACACCCGAATACAAACCCGAACCCACACCCGAACACACACCCGAATACACACCCGAACACACACCCGAATACACACCCGAACACACACTCGAATACAACCCGAACACACCCGAACACACACCCGAATACACACCCGAATACACACCCGAACACACACCCGAATACAACCCGAATACACACCCGAACACACTCCCGAACACACACCCGAATACACACCCGAACACACACCCGAATACACACCCGAATGCAACCCGAATACACACCCGAACACACACCCGAATACACACCCGAACACACACCCGAATACAACCCGAATACACACCCGAACACACACCCGAATACACACCCGAACACACACCCGAACCCACACCCGAATACAACCCGAATACACACCCGAATACACACCCGAATACACACCCGAACACACACCCGAAACACACCCGAATACACACCCGAACACACACCCGAATACACACCCGAACATACACCCGAACACACACCCGAATACAATCCGAATACACACCCGAATACAACCCGAATACACACCCGAACACACACCCGAATACAACCCGAATACACACTCGAACACACACCCGAATATAACCCGAACACACACCCGAATACAATCCGAATACACACCCGAACACACACCCGAACACACACCCGAATACAACCCGAATACACACCCGAATACACACCCGAATACACACCCGAACACAAACCCGAATACACACCCGAACACACACCCGCATACAACCCGAATACACACCCGAACACACACCCGAATACAACCCGAACACACACCCGAACACACACCCGAACACACACCCGAATACAACCCGAATACACACCCGAACACACACCCGAACACACACCCGAATACACACCCGAACCCACACCCGAATACACACCCGAACACACACTCGAATACAACCCGAACACACACCCGAACACACACCCGAATACACACCCGAACACACACCCGAAAACAACCCGAATACACACCCGAACACACTCCCGAACACACACCCGAATACACACCCGAACACACACCCGAATACACACCCGAACACACACCTGAATGCAACCCGAATACACACCCGAACGCACACCCGAAAACACACCCGAACACACACCCGAAACAACCCGAATACACACCCGAACACCCCCGAATACACACCCGAACACACACCCGAACCTACACTAGAATACAACCCGAATACACACCCGAATACACACCCGAATACACACCCGAACACACACCCGAATACACACCCAAACACACACCCGAACACACACCCGAATACAACCCGAATACACACCCGAATACACACCCGAATACACACCCGAACACACACCCGAATACACACCCAAACACACACCCGAACACACACCCGAATACACACCCGAACACACACCCGAATACAACCCGAATACACACCCGAACACACACCCGAATACACACCCGAACACACACCCGAACCCACACCCGAATACAACCCGAATACACACCCGAATACACACCCGAACACTCACCCGAATACACACCCGAACATACACCCGAACACACACCCGAATACAATCCGAATACACACCCGAATACAACCCGAATACACACCCGAACACACACCCGAATACAACCCGAATACACACCCGAACACACACTCGAATATAACCCGAACACACACCCGAATACAACCCGAATACACACCCGAACACACACCCGAATACAACCTCAATACACACCCGAACACACACCCGAATACAACCCGAATACACACCCGAACACACACCCGAAAACAACCCGAACACACACCCGAATACACACCCGAACACACACCCGAACACACACCCGAATACAACCCGAACACACTCCCGAACACACACCCGAATACAACCCGAACACACACCCGAATACAACCCGAATACACACCCGAATACACACCCGAATGCGAGCCCGAAAACCCACCCGAATACACACCCGAACACACCCCCGAATACAACCCGAATACACACCCGAACACTCACCCGAATACACACCCGAATTCACACCCGAACACACACCCGAATACACACCCGAACACACACACGAATACAACCCGAATACACACCCGAATTCACACCCGAATACAATCCCGAAAACACACCCGAATACACACCCGAACACACACCCGAATGCAACCCGAATACACACCCGAACGCACACCCGAATATACAACCGAACACACACCCGAATACAACCCGAATACACACCCGAACACACTCCCGAACACACACCCGAATACAACCCGAACACACACCCGAATGCACACCCGAACACACCCGAACACACATTCGGCTACAACCCGAATACACACCCGAACACACACCCGAATACACACCCGAACACACACCCGAATACAACCCGAATACACACCCGAACACACACCCGAATACAACCTCAATACACACCCGAACACACACCCGAATACAACCCGAATACACACCCGAACACACACCCGAATACAACCCGAACACACACCCGAATACACACCCGAACACACACCCGAATACAACCCGAATACACACCCGAATTCACACCCGAATACAATCCCGAAAACACACCCGAATACACACCCGAACACACACCCGAATGCAACCCGAATACACACCCGAACGCACACCCGAATATACAACCGAACACACACCCGAATACAACCCGAATACACACCCGAACACACTCCCGAACACACACCCGAACACACACCCGAATACAACCCGAACACACACCCGAAAACAACCCGAATACACACCCGAACACACTCCCGAACACACACCCGAATACACACCCGAATACACACCCGAACACACACCCGAATACACACCCGATCACACACCTGAATGCAACCCGAATACACACCCGAACGCACACCCGAAAACACACACGAACACACACCCGAAACAACCCGAATACACACCCGAACACACACCCGAATACACACCCGAACACACACCCGAACCTACATCCGAATACAACCCGAATACACACCCGAATACACACCCGAATACACACCCGAACACACACCCGAATACACACCCAAACACACACCCGAACACACACCCGAATACAACCCGAATACACACCCGAATACACACCCGAACACACACCCGAGCACACACCCGAATACACACCCGAACACACATCCGAATACACACCCGAACCCACACCCGAACACACACCCGAATACACACCCGAACACACACCCGAACACACACCCGAATACAACCCGAATACACACCCGAATACACACCCGAACACACACCCGAACACACACCCGAATACACACCCGAACACACACCCGAACACACACCCGAATACAACCCGAATACACACTCCCGAACACACACCCGAATACACACCCGAACACACACCCGAATAAACACCCGAATACACACCCGAATGCAAACCCGAAAACACACCCGAATACACACCCGAACACACACCCGAATACAACCCGAATACACACCCGAACACTCACCCGAATACACACCCGAATACACACCCGAACACACACCCGAATACACACCCGAACACACACCCGAACACACACCCGAATACAACCCGAATACACACCCGAATTCACACCCGAATACAATCCCGAAAACACACCCGAAAACACACCCGAATACACAACCGAACACACACCCGAAAGCAACCCGAATACACACCCGAACGCACACCCGAATATACAACCGAACACACACCCGAATACAACCCGAATACACACCCGAACACACTCCCGAACACACACCCGAACACACACCCGAATGCACACCCGAACACACCCGAACACACATCCGGCTACAACCCGAATACACACCCGAACACACACCCAAATACACACCCGAACACACACCCGAATACAACCCGAATACACACCCGAACACACACCCGAATACAACCTCAATACACACCCGAACACACACCCGAATACAACCCGAATACACACCCGAACACACACCCGAATACAACCCGAACACACACCCGAATACACACCCGAACACACACCCGAATACACACCCGAACACACACCCGAATACAACCCGAACACACTCCCGAACACACACCCGAATACAACCCGAACACACACCCGAACACACACCCGAATACAACCCGGACACACACCCGAATACACACCCGAACACACACCCGAACACTCACCCGAATACACACCCGAATTCACACCCGAACACACACCCGAATACACACCCGAATTCACACCCGAACACACACCCGAATACCCACCCGAACACACACCCGAACACACACACGAATACAACCCGAATACACACCCGAATTCACACCCGAATACAATCCCGAAAACACACCCGAATACAACCCGAACACACACCCGAATGCACACCCGAACACACCCGAACACACATCCGGCTACAACCCGAATACACACCCGAACACACACCCGAATACACACCCGAACACACACCCGAATACAACCCGAATACACACCCGAACACACACCCGAATACAACCTCAATACTCACCCGAACACACACCCGAATACAACCCGAATACACACCCGAACACACACCCGAATACAACCCGAACACACACCCGAATACACACCCGAACACACACCCGAACACACACCCGAATACAACCCGAACACACACCCGAACACACACCCGAATACAACCCGAATACACACCCGAATACACACCCGAATGCGAGCCCGAAAACACACCCGAATACAGACCCGAACACACACCCGAATACAACCCGAATACACACCCGAACACTCACCCGAATACACACCCGAATTCACACCCGAACACACACCCGAATACACACCCGAATTCACACCCGAACACACACCCGAATACCCACCCGAACACACACCCGAACACACACACGAATACAACCCGAATACACACCCGAATTCACACCCGAATACAATCCCGAAAACACACCCGAATACAACCCGAACACACACCCGAATGCACACCCGAACACACCCGAACACACATCCGGCTACAACCCGAATACACACCCGAACACACACCCGAATACACACCCGAACACACACCCGAATACAACCCGAATACACACCCGAACACACACCCGAATACAACCTCAATACTCACCCGAACACACACCCGAATACAACCCGAATACACACCCGAACACACACCCGAATACAACCCGAACACACACCCGAATACACACCCGAACACACACCCGAACACACACCCGAATACACACCCGAACACACACCCGAATACAACCCGAATACACACCCGAACACACACCCGAATACAACCTCAATACACACCCGAACACACACCCGAATACAACCCGAATACACACCCGAACACACACCCGAATACAACCCGAACACACACCCGAATACACACCCGAACACACACCCGAATACAACCCGAATACACACCCGAACACACACCCGAATACAACCTCAATACACACCCGAACACACACCCGAATACAACCCGAATACACACCCGAACACACACCCGAATACAACCCGAACACACACCCGAATACACACCCGAACACACACCCGAATACACACCCGAACACACACCCGAATACAACCCGAACACACTCCCGAACACACACCCGAATACAACCCGAACACACACCCGAACACACACCCGAATACAACCCGAATACACACCCGAATACACACCCGAATGCGAGCCCGAAAACACACCCGAATACACACCCGAACACACCCCCGAATACAACCCGAATACACACCCGAATACAACCCGAACACACACCCGAACACACACCCGAATACAACCCGAATACACACCCGAATACACACCCGAATGCGAGCCCGAAAACACACCCGAATACACACCCGAACACACCCCCGAAAACAACCCGAATACACACCCGAACACTCACCCGAATACACACCCGAATTCACACCCGAACACACACCCGAATACACACCCGAACACACACCCGAACACACACACGAATACAACTCGAATACACACCCGAATTCACACCCGAATACAATCCCGAAAACACACCCGAATACACACCCGAACACACACCCGAATACACACCCGAACGCACACCCGAATATACAACCGAACACACACCCGAATACAACCCGAATACACACCCGAACACACACCCGAATACAACCCGAATACACACCCGAACACACACTCGAATATAACCCGAACACACACCCGAATACAACCCGAATACACACCCGAACACACACCCGAATACAACCTCAATACACACCCGAACACACACCCGAATACAACCCGAATACACACCCGAACACACACCCGAAAACAACCCGAACACACACCCGAATACACACCCGAACACACACCCGAACACACACCCGAATACAACCCGAACACACTCCCGAACACACACCCGAATACAACCCGAACACACACCCGAATACAACCCGAATACACACCCGAATACACACCCGAATGCGAGCCCGAAAACCCACCCGAATACACACCCGAACACACCCCCGAATACAACCCGAATACACACCCGAACACTCACCCGAATACACACCCGAATTCACACCCGAACACACACCCGAATACACACCCGAACACACACACGAATACAACCCGAATACACACCCGAATTCACACCCGAATACAATCCCGAAAACACACCCGAATACACACCCGAACACACACCCGAATGCAACCCGAATACACACCCGAACGCACACCCGAATATACAACCGAACACACACCCGAATACAACCCGAATACACACCCGAACACACTCCCGAACACACACCCGAATACAACCCGAACACACACCCGAATGCACACCCGAACACACCCGAACACACATTCGGCTACAACCCGAATACACACCCGAACACACACCCGAATACACACCCGAACACACACCCGAATACAACCCGAATACACACCCGAACACACACCCGAATACAACCTCAATACACACCCGAACACACACCCGAATACAACCCGAATACACACCCGAACACACACCCGAATACAACCCGAACACACACCCGAATACACACCCGAACACACACCCGAATACAACCCGAATACACACCCGAATTCACACCCGAATACAATCCCGAAAACACACCCGAATACACACCCGAACACACACCCGAATGCAACCCGAATACACACCCGAACGCACACCCGAATATACAACCGAACACACACCCGAATACAACCCGAATACACACCCGAACACACTCCCGAACACACACCCGAACACACACCCGAATACAACCCGAACACACACCCGAAAACAACCCGAATACACACCCGAACACACTCCCGAACACACACCCGAATACACACCCGAATACACACCCGAACACACACCCGAATACACACCCGATCACACACCTGAATGCAACCCGAATACACACCCGAACGCACACCCGAAAACACACACGAACACACACCCGAAACAACCCGAATACACACCCGAACACACACCCGAATACACACCCGAACACACACCCGAACCTACATCCGAATACAACCCGAATACACACCCGAATACACACCCGAATACACACCCGAACACACACCCGAATACACACCCAAACACACACCCGAACACACACCCGAATACAACCCGAATACACACCCGAATACACACCCGAACACACACCCGAGCACACACCCGAATACACACCCGAACACACATCCGAATACACACCCGAACCCACACCCGAACACACACCCGAATACACACCCGAACACACACCCGAACACACACCCGAATACAACCCGAATACACACCCGAATTCACACCCGAACACACACACGAACACACACCCGAATACACACCCGAACACACACCCGAACACACACCCGAATACAACCCGAATACACACTCCCGAACACACACCCGAATACACACCCGAACACACACCCGAATAAACACCCGAATACACACCCGAATGCAAACCCGAAAACACACCCGAATACACACCCGAACACACACCCGAATACAACCCGAATACACACCCGAACACTCACCCGAATACACACCCGAATACACACCCGAACACACACCCGAATACACACCCGAACACACACCCGAACACACACCCGAATACAACCCGAATACACACCCGAATTCACACCCGAATACAATCCCGAAAACACACCCGAAAACACACCCGAATACACAACCGAACACACACCCGAAAGCAACCCGAATACACACCCGAACGCACACCCGAATATACAACCGAACACACACCCGAATACAACCCGAATACACACCCGAACACACTCCCGAACACACACCCGAACACACACCCGAATGCACACCCGAACACACCCGAACACACATCCGGCTACAACCCGAATACACACCCGAACACACACCCAAATACACACCCGAACACACACCCGAATACAACCCGAATACACACCCGAACACACACCCGAATACAACCTCAATACACACCCGAACACACACCCGAATACAACCCGAATACACACCCGAACACACACCCGAATACAACCCGAACACACACCCGAATACACACCCGAACACACACCCGAATACACACCCGAACACACACCCGAATACAACCCGAACACACTCCCGAACACACACCCGAATACAACCCGAACACACACCCGAACACACACCCGAATACAACCCGGACACACACCCGAATACACACCCGAACACACACCCGAACACACACCCGAATACACACCCGAACACACACCCGAATACAACCCGAACACACTCCCGAACACACACCCGAATACAACCCGAACACACACCCGAACACACACCCGAATACAACCCGAATACACACCCGAATACACACCCGAATGCGAGCCCGAAAACACACCCGAATACAGACCCGAACACACACCCGAATACAACCCGAATACACACCCGAACACTCACCCGAATACACACCCGAATTCACACCCGAACACACACCCGAATACACACCCGAATTCACACCCGAACACACACCCGAATACCCACCCGAACACACACCCGAACACACACACGAATACAACCCGAATACACACCCGAATTCACACCCGAATACAATCCCGAAAACACACCCGAATACAACCCGAACACACACCCGAATGCACACCCGAACACACCCGAACACACATCCGGCTACAACCCGAATACACACCCGAACACACACCCGAATACACACCCGAACACACACCCGAATACAACCCGAATACACACCCGAACACACACCCGAATACAACCTCAATACTCACCCGAACACACACCCGAATACAACCCGAATACACACCCGAACACACACCCGAATACAACCCGAACACACACCCGAATACACACCCGAACACACACCCGAACACACACCCGAATACAACCCGAACACACACCCGAACACACACCCGAATACAACCCGAATACACACCCGAATACACACCCGAATGCGAGCCCGAAAACACACCCGAATACAGACCCGAACACACACCCGAATACAACCCGAATACACACCCGAACACTCACCCGAATACACACCCGAATTCACACCCGAACACACACCCGAATACACACCCGAATTCACACCCGAACACACACCCGAATACCCACCCGAACACACACCCGAACACACACACGAATACAACCCGAATACACACCCGAATTCACACCCGAATACAATCCCGAAAACACACCCGAATACAACCCGAACACACACCCGAATGCACACCCGAACACACCCGAACACACATCCGGCTACAACCCGAATACACACCCGAACACACACCCGAATACACACCCGAACACACACCCGAATACAACCCGAATACACACCCGAACACACACCCGAATACAACCTCAATACTCACCCGAACACACACCCGAATACAACCCGAATACACACCCGAACACACACCCGAATACAACCCGAACACACACCCGAATACACACCCGAACACACACCCGAACACACACCCGAATACACACCCGAACACACACCCGAATACAACCCGAATACACACCCGAACACACACCCGAATACAACCTCAATACACACCCGAACACACACCCGAATACAACCCGAATACACACCCGAACACACACCCGAATACAACCCGAACACACACCCGAATACACACCCGAACACACACCCGAATACAACCCGAATACACACCCGAACACACACCCGAATACAACCTCAATACACACCCGAACACACACCCGAATACAACCCGAATACACACCCGAACACACACCCGAATACAACCCGAACACACACCCGAATACACACCCGAACACACACCCGAATACACACCCGAACACACACCCGAATACAACCCGAACACACTCCCGAACACACACCCGAATACAACCCGAACACACACCCGAACACACACCCGAATACAACCCGAATACACACCCGAATACACACCCGAATGCGAGCCCGAAAACACACCCGAATACACACCCGAACACACCCCCGAATACAACCCGAATACACACCCGAATACAACCCGAACACACACCCGAACACACACCCGAATACAACCCGAATACACACCCGAATACACACCCGAATGCGAGCCCGAAAACACACCCGAATACACACCCGAACACACCCCCGAATACAACCCGAATACACACCCGAACACTCACCCGAATACACACCCGAATTCACACCCGAACACACACCCGAATACACACCCGAACACACACCCGAACACACACACGAATACAACTCGAATACACACCCGAATTCACACCCGAATACAATCCCGAAAACACACCCGAATACACACCCGAACACACACCCGAATACACACCCGAACGCACACCCGAATATACAACCGAACACACACCCGAATACAACCCGAATACACACCCGAACACACTCCCGAACACACACCCGAATACAACCCGAACACACACCCGAATGCACACCCGAACACACCCGAACACACATCCGGCTACAACCCGAATACACACCCGAACACACACCCGAATACACACCCGAACACACACCCGAATACAACCCGAATACACACCCGAACACACACCCGAATACAACCTCAATACACACCCGAACACACACCCGAATACAACCCGAAAACACACCCGAACACACACCCGAATACAACCCGAACACACACCCGAATACACACCCGAACACACACCCGAATACAACCCGAATACACACCCGAATTCACACCCGAATACAATCCCGAAAACACACCCGAATACACACCCGAACACACACCCGAATGCAACCCGAATACACACCCGAACGCACACCCGAATATACAACCGAACACACACCCGAATACAACCCGAATACACACCCGAACACACTCCCGAACACACACCCGAACACACACCCGAATACAACCCGAACACACACCCGAATGCACACCCGAACACACCCGAACACACATCCGGCTACAACCCGAATACACACCCGAACACACACCCGAATACACACCCGAACACACACCCGAATACAACCCGAATACACACCCGAACACACACCCGAATACAACCTCAATACACACCCGAACACACACCCGAATACAACCCGAATACACACCCGAACACACACCCGAATACAACCCGAACACACACCCGAATACACACCCGAACACACACCCGAATACACACCCGAACACACACCCGAATACAACCCGAACACACTCCCGAACACACACCCGAATACAACCCGAACACACACCCGAACACACACCCGAATACAACCCGAACACACACCCGAATACACACCCGAACACACACCCGAATACACACCCGAACACACACCCGAATACAACCCGAACACACACCCGAACACACACCCGAATACACCCCGAATACACACCCGAATACACACCCGAATGCGAGCCCGAAAACACACCCGAATACACACCCGAACACACACCCGAATACAACCCGAATACACACCCGAACACTCACCCGAATACACACCCGAATTCACACCCGAACACACACCCGAATACACACCCGAACACACACCCGAAAACAACCTCAATACACACCCGAATTCACACCCGAACACACACCCGAATACACACCCGAACACACACCCGAAAACAACCTCAATACACACCCGAACACACACCCGAATACAACCCGAATACACACCCGAACACACACCCGAATACAACCCGAACACACACCCGAACACACACCCGAACACACACCCGAATACACACCCGAACACACACCCGAATACAACCCGAATACACACCCGAACACACACCCGAATACAACCTCAATACACACCCGAACACACACCCGAATACAACCCGAATACACACCCGAACACACACCCGAATACAACCCGAACACACACCCGAATACACACCCGAACACACACCCGAATACACACCCGAACACACACCCGAATACAACCCGAACACACTCCCGAACACACACCCGAATACAACCCGAACACACACCCGAACACACACCCGAATACAACCCGAATACACACCCGAATACACACCCGAATGCGAGCCCGAAAACACACCCGAATACACACCCGAACACACACCCGAATACAACCCGAATACACACCCGAACTCTCACCCGAATACACACCCGAATTCACACCCGAACACACACCCGAATACACACCCGAACACACACCCGAACACACACACGAATACAACCCGAATACACACCCGAATTCACACCCGAATACATTCCCGAAAACACACCCGAATACACACCCGAACACACACCCGAATGCAACCCGAATACACACCCGAACGCACACCCGAATATACAACCGAACACACACCCGAATACAACCCGAATACACACCCGAACACACTCCCGAACACACACCCGAATACAACCCGAACACACACCCGAATGCTCACCCGAACACACCCGAACACACATCCGGCTACAACCCGAATACACACCCGAACACACACCCGAATACGCACCCGAACACACACCCGAATACAACCCGAATACACACCCGAACACACACCCGAATACAACCTCAATACACACCCGAACACACACCCGAATACAACCCGAATACACACCCGAACACACACCCGAATACAACCCGAACACACACCCGAATACACACCCGAACACACACCCGAATACACACCCGAACACACACCCGAACACACACCCGAATACAACCCGAACACACACCCGAACACACACCCGAATACAACCCGAACACACACCCGAATACACACCCGAACACACACCCGAATACACACCCGAACACACACCCGAATACAACCCGAACACACTCCCGAACACACACCCGAATACAACCCGAACACACACCCGAATACAACCCGAATACACACCCGAATGCGAGCCCGAAAACACACCCGAATACACACCCGAACACACACCCGAATACAACCCGAATACACACCCGAACACTCACCCGAATACACACCCGAATTCACACCCGAACACACACCCGAATACACACCCGAACACACACCCGAACACACACACGAATACAACCCGAATACACACCCGAATTCACACCCGAACACAATCCCGAAAACACACCCGAATACAACCCGAACACACACCCGAATGCACACCCGAACACACCCGAACACACACCCGAATACACACCCGAACACACACCCGAATACAACCCGAATACACACCCGAACACACACCCGAATACAACCTCAATACACACCCGAACACACACCCGAATACAACCCGAATACACACCCGAACACACACCCGAATACAACCCGAACACACACCCGAACACACACCCGAACACACACCCGAATACACACCCGAACACACACCCGAATACAACCCGAATACACACCCGAACACACACCCGAATACAACCTCAATACACACCCGAACACACACCCGAATACAACCCGAATACACACCCGAACACACACCCGAATACAACCCGAACACACACCCGAATACACACCCGAACACACACCCGAATACACACCCGAACACACACCCGAATACAACCCGAACACACTCCCGAACACACATCCGAATACAACCCGAACACACACCCGAACACACACCCGAATACAACCCGAATACACCCCCGAATACACACCCGAATGCGAGCCCGAAAACACACCCGAATACACACCCGAACACACACCCGAATACAACCCGAATACACACCCGAACACTCACCCGAATACACACCCGAATTCACACCCGAACACACACCCGAATACACACCCGAACACACACCCGAACACACACACGAATACAACCCGAATACACACCCGAATTCACACCCGAATACAATCCCGAAAACACACCCGAATACACACCCGAACACACACCCGAATGCAACCCGAATACACACCCGAACGCACACCCGAATATACAACCGAACACACACCCGAATACAACCCGAATACACACCCGAACACACTCCCGAACACACACCCGAATACAACCCGAACACACACCCGAACACACACCCGAATACACACCCGAACACACACCCGAAAACAACCCGAATACACACCCGAACACACTCCCGAACACACACCCGAATACACACCCGAATACACTCCCGAACACACACCCGAATACACACCCGAACACACACCTGAATGCAACCCGAATACACACCCGAACGCACACCCGAAAACACACCCGAACACACACCCGAAACAACCCGAATACACACCCGAACACACACCCGAATACACACCCAAACACACACCCGAACCTACACCCGAATACAACCCGAATACACACCCGAATACACACCCGAATACACACCCGAACACACACCCGAATACACACCCAAACACACACCCGAACACACACCCGAATACAACCCGAATACACACCCGAATACACACCCGAACACACACCCGAACACACACCCGAATACACACCCGAACACACACCCGAATACACACCCGAACCCACACCCGAACACACACCCGAATACACACCCGAACACACACCCGAACACACACCCGAATACAACCCGAATACACACCCGAATACACACCCGAACACACACCCGAACACACACCCGAATACACACCCGAACACACACCCGAACACACACCCGAATACAACCCGAATACACACTCCCGAACACACACCCGAATACACACCCGAACACACACCCGAATAAACACCCGAATACACACCCGAATGCAAACCCGAAAACACACCCGAATACACACCCGAACACACACCCGAATACAACCCGAATACACACCCGAACACTCACCCGAATACACACCCGAATACACACCCGAACACACACCCGAATACACACCCGAACACACACCCGAACACACACCCGAATACAACCCGAATACACACCCGAATTCACACCCGAATACAATCCCGAAAACACACCCGAAAACACACCCGAATACACAACCGAACACACACCCGAATGCAACCCGAATACACACCCGAACGCACACCCGAATATACAACCGAACACACACCCGAATACAACCCGAATACACACCCGAACACACACCCGAATACAACCTCAATACTCACCCGAACACACACCCGAATACAACCCGAATACACACCCGAACACACACCCGAATACAACCCGAACACACACCCGAATACACACCCGAACACACACCCGAACACACACCCGAATACACACCCGAACACACACCCGAATACAACCCGAATACACACCCGAACACACACCCGAATACAACCTCAATACACACCCGAACACACACCCGAATTCACACCCGAATACAATCCCGAAAACACACCCGAAAACACACCCGAATACACAACCGAACACACACCCGAACACACACCCGAATACACACCCGAACGCACACCCGAATATACAACCGAACACACACCCGAATACAACCCGAATACACACCCGAACACACTCCCGAACACACACCCGAACACACACCCGAATACACACCCGAATACACACCCGAATGCGAGCCCGAAAACACACCCGAATACACACCCGAACACACCCCCGAATACAACCCGAATACACACCCGAACACTCACCCGAATACACACCCGAATTCACACCCGAACACACACCCGAATACACACCCGAACACACACCCGAACACACACACGAATACAACCCGAATACACACCCGAATTCACACCCGAACACACACACGAATACAACCCGAATACACACCCGAATTCACACCCGAATACAATCCCGAAAACACACCCGAATACAACCCGAACACACACCCGAATGCACACCCGAACACACCCGTACACACATCCGGCTACAACCCGAATACACACCCGAACACACACCCGAATACACACCCGAACACACACCCGAATACAACCCGAATACACACTCGAACACACACCCGAATACAACCTCAATACTCACCCGAACACACACCCGAATACAACCCGAATACACACCCGAACACACACCCGAATACAACCCGAACACACACCCGAATACACACCCGAACACACACCCGAACACACACCCGAATACACACCCGAACACACACCCGAATACAACCCGAATACACACCCGAACACACACCCGAAAACAACCTCAATACACACCCGAACACACACCCGAATACAACCCGAATACACACCCGAACACACACCCGAATACAACCCGAACACACACCCGAATACACACCCGAACACACACCCGAATACACACCCGAACACACACCCGAATACAACCCGAACACACTCCCGAACACACACCCGAATACAACCCGAACACACACCCGAACACACACCCGAATACAACCCGAATACACACCCGAATACACACCCGAATGCGAGCCCGAAAACACACCCGAATACACACCCGAACACACCCCCGAATACAACCCGAATACACACCCGAACACACCCGAATACACACCCGAATTCACACCCGAACACACACCCGAATACACACCCGAACACACACCCGAACACACACACGAATACAACCCGAATACACACCCGAATTCACACCCGAATACAATCCCGAAAACACACCCGAATACACACCCGAACACACACCCGAATGCAACCCGAATACACACCCGAACGCACACCCGAATATACAACCGAACACACACCCGAATACAACCCGAATACACACCCGAATACACACCCGAACACACACCCGAATACACACCCGAACACACACCCGAATACAACCCGAATACACACCCGAACACACACCCGAATACAACCTCAATACACACCCGAACACACACCCGAATACAACCCGAATACACACCCGAACACACACCCGAATACAACCCGAACACACACCCGAATACACACCCGAACACACACCCGAATACAACCCGAATACACACCCGAATTCACACCCGAATACAATCCCGAAAACACACCCGAATACACACCCGAACACACACCCGAATGCAACCCGAATACACACCCGAACGCACACCCGAATATACAACCGAACACACACCCGAATACAACCCGAATACACACCCGAACACACTCCCGAACACACACCCGAACACACACCCGAATACAACCCGAACACACACCCGAATGCACACCCGAACACACCCGAACACACATCCGGCTACAACCCGAATACACACCCGAACACACACCCGAATACACACCCGAACACACACCCGAATACAACCCGAATACACACCCGAACACACACCCGAATACAAACTCAATACACACCCGAACACACACCCGAATACAACCCGAATACACACCCGAACACACACCCGAATACAACCCGAACACACACCCGAATACACACCCGAACACACACCCGAATACACACCCGAACACACACCCGAATACAACCCGAACACACTCCCGAACACACACCCGAATACAACCCGAACACACACCCGAACACACACCCGAATACAACCCGAACACACACCCGAATACACACCCGAACACACACCCGAATACACACCCGAACACACACCCGAATACAACCCGAACACACTCCCGAACACACACCCGAATACAACCCGAACACACACCCGAACACACACCCGAATACAACCCGAATACACACCCGAATACACACCCGAATGCGAGCCCGAAAACACACCCGAATACACACCCGAACACACACCCGAATACAACCCGAATACACACCCGAACACTCACCCGAATACACACCCGAATTCACACCCGAACATACACCCGAATACACACCCGAACACACACCCGAATACAACCTCAATACACACCCGAACACACACCCGAATACAACCCGAATACACACCCGAACACACACCCGAATACAACCCGAACACACACCCGAACACACACCCGAACACACACCCGAATACACACCCGAACACACACCCGAATACAACCCGAATACACACCCGAACACACACCCGAATACAACCTCAATACACACCCGAACACACACCCGAATACAACCCGAATACACACCCGAACACACACCCGAATACAACCCGAACACACACCCGAATACACACCCGAACACACACCCGAATACACACCCGAACACACACCCGAATACAACCCGAACACACTCCCGAACACACACCCGAATACAACCCGAACACACACCCGAACACACACCCGAATACAACCCGAATACACACCCGAATACACACCCGAATGCGAGCCCGAAAACACACCCGAATACACACCCGAACACACACCCGAATACAACCCGAATACACACCCGAACTCTCACCCGAATACACACCCGAATTCACACCCGAACACACACCCGAATACACACCCGAACACACACCCGAACACACACACGAATACAACCCGAATACACACCCGAATTCACACCCGAATACATTCCCGAAAACACACCCGAATACACACCCGAACACACACCCGAATGCAACCCGAATACACACCCGAACGCACACCCGAATATACAACCGAACACACACCCGAATACAACCCGAATACACACCCGAACACACTCCCGAACACACACCCGAATACAACCCGAACACACACCCGAATGCACACCCGAACACACCCGAACACACATCCGGCTACAACCCGAATACACACCCGAACACACACCCGAATACACACCCGAACACACACCCGAATACAACCCGAATACACACCCGAACACACTCCCTAACGCACACCCGAATACACACCCGAAGACAAACCCGAATACACACCCGAATACAAACCCGAATGCGAACCCGAAAACACAATCGAATACACACCCGAAGACACACCCGAATACAACCCGAATACAACCCGAATACACTCCCGAACACACACCCGAATACATACCCGAACACACCCGAATACACACCCGAACACACACCCGAATACACACCCGAATACAAACCCGAACCCACACCCGAACACACACCCGAATACACACCCGAACACACACCCGAATACACACCCGAACACACACTCGAATACAACCCGAACACACACCCGAACACACACCCGAATACACACCCGAATACACACCCGAACACACACCCGAATACAACCCGAATACACACCCGAACACACTCCCGAACACACACCCGAATACACACCCGAACACACACCCGAATACACGCCCGAACACACACCCGAATGCAACCCGAATACACACCCGAACACACACCCGAATACACACCCGAACACACACCCGAATACAACCCGAATACACACCCGAACACACACCCGAATACACACCCGAACACACACCCGAACCCACACCCGAATACAACCCGAATACACACCCGAATACACACCCGAATACACACCCGAACACACACCCGAAACACACCCGAATACACACCCGAACACACACCCGAATACACACCCGAACATACACCCGAACACACACCCGAATACAATCCGAATACACACCAGAATACAACCCGAATACACACCCGAACACACACCCGAATACAACCCGAATACACACCCGAACACACACTCGAATATAACCCGAACACACACCCGAATACAATCCGAATACACACCCGAACACACACCCGAACACACACCCGAATACAACCCGAATACACACCCGAATACACATTCGAATACACACCCGAACACACACCCGAATACACACCCGAACACACACCCGAACACACACCCGAATACACACCCGAACACACCCGAATACACACCCGAACACACACTCGAATACAACCCGAACACACACCCGAACACACACCCGAATACACACCCGAACACACACCCGAAAACAACCCGAATACACACCCGAACACACTCCCGAACACACACCCGAATACACACCCGAATACACACCCGAACACACACCCGAATACACACCCGAACACACACCTGAATGCAACCCGAATACACACCCGAACGCACACCCGAAAACACACCCGAACACACACCCGAAACAACCCGAATACACACCCGAACACACACCCGAATACACACCCGAACACACACCCGAACCTACACCCGAATACAACCCGAATACACACCCGAATACACACCCGAATACACACCCGAACACACACCCGAATACACACCCAAACACACACCCGAACACACACCCGAATACAACCCGAATACACACCCGAATACACACCCGAACACACACCCGAACACACACCCGAATACACACCCGAACACACACCCGAATACACACCCGAACCCACACCCGAACACACACCCGAATACACACCCGAACACACACCCGAACACACACCCGAATACACACCCGAACACACACCCGAATACACACCCGAACACACACCCGAATACAACCCGAATACACACCCGAACACACACCCGAATACAACCTCAATACACACCCGAACACACACCCGAATACAACCCGAATACACACCCGAACACACACCCGAATACAACCCGAACACACACCCGAATACACACCCGAACACACACCCGAATACACACCCGAACACACACCCGAATACAACCCGAACACACTCCCGAACACACACCCGAATACAACCCGAACACACACCCGAACACACACCCGAATACAACCCGAATACACACCCGAATACACACCCGAATGCGAGCCCGAAAACACACCCGAATACACACCCGAACACACACCCGAATACAACCCGAATACACACCCGAACTCTCACCCGAATACACACCCGAATTCACACCCGAACACACACCCGAATACACACCCGAACACACACCCGAACACACACACGAATACAACCCGAATACACACCCGAATTCACACCCGAATACATTCCCGAAAACACACCCGAATACACACCCGAACACACACCCGAATGCAACCCGAATACACACCCGAACGCACACCCGAATATACAACCGAACACACACCCGAATACAACCCGAATACACACCCGAACACACTCCCGAACACACACCCGAATACAACCCGAACACACACCCGAATGCACACCCGAACACACCCGAACACACATCCGGCTACAACCCGAATACACACCCGAACACACACCCGAATACACACCCGAACACACACCCGAATACAACCCGAATACACACCCGAACACACTCCCTAACGCACACCCGAATACACACCCGAAGACAAACCCGAATACACACCCGAATACAAACCCGAATGCGAACCCGAAAACACAATCGAATACACACCCGAAGACACACCCGAATACAACCCGAATACAACCCGAATACACTCCCGAACACACACCCGAATACATACCCGAACACACCCGAATACACACCCGAACACACACCCGAATACACACCCGAATACAAACCCGAACCCACACCCGAACACACACCCGAATACACACCCGAACACACACCCGAATACACACCCGAACACACACTCGAATACAACCCGAACACACACCCGAACACACACCCGAATACACACCCGAATACACACCCGAACACACACCCGAATACAACCCGAATACACACCCGAACACACTCCCGAACACACACCCGAATACACACCCGAACACACACCCGAATACACACCCGAACACACACCCGAATGCAACCCGAATACACACCCGAACACACACCCGAATACACACCCGAACACACACCCGAATACAACCCGAATACACACCCGAACACACACCCGAATACACACCCGAACACACACCCGAACCCACACCCGAATACAACCCGAATACACACCCGAATACACACCCGAATACACACCCGAACACACACCCGAAACACACCCGAATACACACCCGAACACACACCCGAATACACACCCGAACATACACCCGAACACACACCCGAATACAATCCGAATACACACCAGAATACAACCCGAATACACACCCGAACACACACCCGAATACAACCCGAATACACACCCGAACACACACTCGAATATAACCCGAACACACACCCGAATACAATCCGAATACACACCCGAACACACACCCGAACACACACCCGAATACAACCCGAATACACACCCGAATACACATTCGAATACACACCCGAACACACACCCGAATACACACCCGAACACACACCCGAACACACACCCGAATACACACCCGAACACACCCGAATACACACCCGAACACACACTCGAATACAACCCGAACACACACCCGAACACACACCCGAATACACACCCGAACACACACCCGAAAACAACCCGAATACACACCCGAACACACTCCCGAACACACACCCGAATACACACCCGAATACACACCCGAACACACACCCGAATACACACCCGAACACACACCTGAATGCAACCCGAATACACACCCGAACGCACACCCGAAAACACACCCGAACACACACCCGAAACAACCCGAATACACACCCGAACACACACCCGAATACACACCCGAACACACACCCGAACCTACACCCGAATACAACCCGAATACACACCCGAATACACACCCGAATACACACCCGAACACACACCCGAATACACACCCAAACACACACCCGAACACACACCCGAATACAACCCGAATACACACCCGAATACACACCCGAACACACACCCGAACACACACCCGAATACACACCCGAACACACACCCGAATACACACCCGAACCCACACCCGAACACACACCCGAATACACACCCGAACACACACCCGAACACACACCCGAATACAACCCGAATACACACCCGAATACACACACGAACACACACCCGAACACACACCCGAATACACACCCGAACACACACCCGAACACACACCCGAATACAACCCGAATACACACTCCCGAACACACACCCGAATACACACCCGAACACACACCCGAATAAACACCCGAATACACACCCGAATGCAAACCCGAAAACACACCCGAATACACACCCGAACACACACCCGAATACAACCCGAATACACACCCGAACACACACCCGAATACAAACTCAATACACACCCGAACACACACCCGAATACAACCCGAATACACACCCGAACACACACCCGAATACAACCCGAACACACACCCGAATACACACCCGAACACACACCCGAATACACACCCGAACACACACCCGAATACAACCCGAACACACTCCCGAACACACACCCGAATACAACCCGAACACACACCCGAACACACACCCGAATACAACCCGAACACACACCCGAATACACACCCGAACACACACCCGAATACACACCCGAACACACACCCGAATACAACCCGAACACACTCCCGAACACACACCCGAATACAACCCGAACACACACCCGAACACACACCCGAATACAACCCGAATACACACCCGAATACACACCCGAATGCGAGCCCGAAAACACACCCGAATACACACCCGAACACACACCCGAATACAACCCGAATACACACCCGAACACTCACCCGAATACACACCCGAATTCACACCCGAACATACACCCGAATACACACCCGAACACACACCCGAATACAACCTCAATACACACCCGAACACACACCCGAATACAACCCGAATACACACCCGAACACACACCCGAATACAACCCGAACACACACCCGAACACACACCCGAACACACCCGAATACACACCCGAACACACACCCGAATACAACCCGAATACACACCCGAACACACACCCGAATACAACCTCAACTGACACCCGAACACACACCCGAATACAACCCGAATACACACCCGAACACACACCCGAATACAACCCGAACACACACCCGAATACACACCCGAACACACACCCGAATACACACCCGAACACACACCCGAATACAACCCGAACACACACCCGAACACACACCCGAATACAACCCGAATACACACCCGAATACACACCCGAATGCGAGCCCGAAAACACACCCGAATACACACCCGAACACACACCCGAATACAACCCGAATACACACCCGAACTCTCACCCGAATACACACCCGAATTCACACCCGAACACACACCCGAATACACACCCGAACACACACCCGAACACACACACGAATACAACCCGAATACACACCCGAATTCACACCCGAATACATTCCCGAAAACACACCCGAATACACACCCGAACACACACCCGAATGCAACCCGAATACACACCCGAACGCACACCCGAATATACAACCGAACACACACCCGAATACAACCCGAATACACACCCGAACACACTCCCGAACACACACCCGAATACAACCCGAACACACACCCGAATGCACACCCGAACACGCCCGAACACACATCCGGCTACAACCCGAATACACACCCGAACACACACCCGAATACACACCCGAACACACACCCGAATACAACCCGAATACACACCCGAACACACTCCCTAACGCACACCCGAATACACACCCGAAGACAAACCCGAATACACACCCGAATACACACCCGAATGCGAACCCGAAAACACAATCGAATACACACCCGAAGACACACCCGAATACAACCCGAATACAACCCGAATACACTCCCGAACATATACCCGAATACATACCCGAACACACCCGAATACACACCCGAACACACACCCGAATACACACCCGAATACAAACCCGAACCCACACCCGAACACACACCCGAATACACACCCGAACACACACCCGAATACACACCCGAACACACACTCGAATACAACCCGAACACACACCCGAACACACACCCGAATACACACCCGAATACACACCCGAACACACACCCGAATACAACCCGAATACACACCCGAACACACTCCCGAACACACACCCGAATACACACCCGAACACACACCCGAATACACACCCGAACACACACCCGAATGCAACCCGAATACACACCCGAACACACACCCGAATACACACCCGAACACACACCCGAATACAACCCGAATACACACCCGAACACACACCCGAATACACACCCGAACACACACCCGAACCCACACCCGAATACAACCCGAATACACACCCGAATACACACCCGAATACACACCCGAACACACACCCGAAACACACCCGAATACACACCCGAACACACACCCGAATACACACCCGAACATACACCCGAACACACACCCGAATACAATCCGAATACACACCAGAATACAACCCGAATACACACCCGAACACACACCCGAATACAACCCGAATACACACCTGAACACACACTCGAATATAACCCGAACACACACCCGAATACAATCCGAATACACACCCGAACACACACCCGAACACACACCCGAATACAACCCGAATACACACCCGAATACACATTCGAATACACACCCGAACACACACCCGAATACACACCCGAACACACACCCGAACACACACCCGAATACACACCCGAACACACCCGAATACACACCCGAACACACACTCGAATACAACCCGAACACACACCCGAACACACACCCGAATACACACCCGAACACACACCCGAAAACAACCCGAATACACACCCGAACACACTCCCGAACACACACCCGAATACACACCCGAATACACACCCGAACACACACCCGAATACACACCCGAACACACACCTGAATGCAACCCGAATACACACCCGAACGCACACCCGAAAACACACCCGAACACACACCCGAAACAACCCGAATACACACCCGAACACACACCCGAATACACACCCGAACACACACCCGAACCTACACCCGAATACAACCCGAATACACACCCGAATACACACCCGAATACACACCCGAACACACACCCGAATACACACCCAAACACACACCCGAACACACACCCGAATACAACCCGAATACACACCCGAATACACACCCGAACACACACCCGAACACACACCCGAATACACACCCGAACACACACCCGAATACACACCCGAACCCACACCCGAACACACACCCGAATACACACCCGAACACACACCCGAACACACACCCGAATACAACCCGAATACACACCCGAATACACACACGAACACACACCCGAACACACACCCGAATACACACCCGAACACACCCGAACACACACCCGAATACAACCCGAATACACACTCCCGAACACACACCCGAATACACACCCGAACACACACCCGAATAAACACCCGAATACACACCCGAATGCAAACCCGAAAACACACCCGAATACACACCCGAACACACACCCGAATACAACCCGAATACACACCCGAACACTCACCCGAATACACACCCGAATACACACCCGAACACACACCCGAATACACACCCGAACACACACCCGAACACACACCCGAATACAACCCGAATACACACCCGAATTGACACCCGAATACAATCCCGAAAACACACCCGAAAACACACCCGAATACACAACCGAACACACACCCGAATGCAACCCGAATACACACCCGAACGCACACCCGAATATACAACCGAACACACACCCGAATACAACCCAAATACACACCCGAACACACTCCCGAACACACACCCGAACACACACCCGAATAAACACCCGAATACACACCCGAATGCAAACCCGAAAACACACCCGAATACACACCCGAACACACACCCGAATACAACCCGAATACACACCCGAACACTCACCCGAATACACACCCGAATACACACCCGAACACACACCCGAATACACCCCCGAACACACACCCGAACACACACCCGAATACAACCCGAATACACACCCGAACGCACACCCGAATATACAACCGAACACACACCCGAATACAACCCGAATACACACCCGAACACACTCCCGAACACACACCCGAACACACACCCGAATACAACCCGAACACACACCCGAACACACACCCGAATACAACCCGAATACACACCCGAATACACACCCGAATGCGAGCCCGAAAACACACCCGAATACAGACCCGAACACACACCCGAATACAACCCGAATACACACCCGAACACTCACCCGAATACACACCCGAATTCACACCCGAACACACACCCGAATACACACCCGAACACACACCCGAACACACACACGAATACAACCCGAATACACACCCGAATTCACACCCGAATACAATCCCGAAAACACACCCGAATACAACCCGAACACACACCCGAATGCACACCCGAACACACCCGAACACACATCCGGCTACAACCCGAATACACACCCGAACACACACCCGAATACACACCCGAACACACACCCGAATACAACCCGAATACACACCCGAACACACACCCGAATACAACCTCAATACTCACCCGAACACACACCCGAATACAACCCGAATACACACCCGAACACACACCCGAATACAACCCGAACACACACCCGAATACACACCCGAACACACACCCGAACACACACCCGAATACACACCCGAACACACACCCGAATACAACCCGAATACACACCCGAATACAACCTCAATACACACCCGAACACACACCCGAATACAACCCGAATACACACCCGAACACACACCCGAATACAACCCGAACACACACCCGAATACACACCCGAACACACACCCGAATACACACCCGAACACACACCCGAATACAACCCGAACACACTCCCGAACACACACCCGAATACAACCCGAACACACACCCGAACACACACCCGAATACAACCCGAATACACACCCGAATACACACCCGAATGCGAGCCCGAAAACACATCCGAATACACACCCGAACACACCCCCGAATACAACCCGAATCCACACCCGAACACTCACCCGAATACACACCCGAATTCACACCCGAACACACACCCGAATACACACCCGAACACACACCCGAACACACACACGAATACAACCCGAATACACACCCGAATTCACACCCGAATACAATCCCGAAAACACACCCGATTACACACCCGAACACACACCCGAATGCAACCCGAATACACACCCGAACGCACACCCGAATATACAACCGAACACACACCCGAATACAACCCGAATACACACCCGAACACACTCCCGAACACACACCCGAATACAACCCGAACACACACCCGAATGCACACCCGAACACACCCGAACACACATCCGGCTACAACCCGAATACACACCCGAACACACACCCGAATACACACCCGAACACACACCCGAATACAACCCGAATACACACCCGAACACACACCCGAATACAACCTCAATACACACCCGAACACACACCCGAATACAACCCGAATACACACCCGAACACACACCCGAATACAACCCGAACACACACCCGAATACACACCCGAACACACACCCGAATACAACCCGAATACACACCCGAATTCACACCCGAATACAATCCCGAAAACACACCCGAATACACACCCGAACACACACCCGAATGCAACCCGAATACACACCCGAACGCACACCCGAATATACAACCGAACACACACCCGAATACAACCCGAATACACACCCGAACACACTCCCGAACACACACCCGAACACACACCCGAATACAACCCGAACACACCCGAACACACATCCGGCTACAACCCGAATACACACCCGAACACACACCCGAATACGCACCCGAACACACACCCGAATACAACCCGAATACACACCCGAACACACACCCGAATACAACCTCAATACACACCCGAACACACACCCGAATACAACCCGAATACACACCCGAACACACACCCGAATACAACCCGAACACACACCCGAATACACACCCGAACACACACCCGAATACACACCCGAACACACACCCGAACACACACCCGAATACAACCCGAACACACACCCGAACACACACCCGAATACAACCCGAACACACACCCGAATACACACCCGAACACACACCCGAATACACACCCGAATACAACCCGAACACACTCCCGAACACACACCCGAATACAACCCGAACACACACCCGAATACAACCCGAATACACACCCGAATACACACCCGAATGCGAGCCCGAAAACACACCCGAATACACACCCGAACACACACCCGAATACAACCCGAATACACACCCGAACACTCACCCGAATACACACCCGAATTCACACCCGAACACACACCCGAATACACACCCGAACACACACCCGAACACACACACGAATACAACCCGAATACACACCCGAATTCACACCCGAATACAATCCCGAAAACACACCCGAATACAACCCGAACACACACCCGAATGCACACCCGAACACACCCGAACACACACCCGAATACACACCCGAATTCACACCCGAACACACACCCGAATACACACCCGAACACACACCCGAACACACACACGAATACAACCCGAATACACACCCGAATTCACACCCGAATACATTCCCGAAAACACACCCGAATACACACCCGAACACACACCCGAATGCAACCCGAATACACACCCGAACGCACACCCGAATATACAACCGAACACACACCCGAATACAACCCGAATACACACCCGAACACACTCCCGAACACACACCCGAATACAACCCGAACACACACCCGAATGCACACCCGAACACACCCGAACACACATCCGGCTACAACCCGAATACACACCCGAACACACACCCGAATACACACCCGAACACACACCCGAATACAACCCGAATACACACCCGAACACACTCCCTAACGCACACCCGAATACACACCCGAAGACAAACCCGAATACACACCCGAATACACACCCGAATGCGAACCCGAAAACACAATCGAATACACACCCGAAGACACACCCGAATACAACCCGAATACAACCCGAATACACTCCCGAACACACACCCGAATACATACCCGAACACACCCGAATACACACCCGAACACACACCCGAATACACACCCGAATACAAACCCGAACCCACACCCGAACACACACCCGAATACACACCCGAACACACACCCGAATACACACCCGAACACACACTAGAATACAACCCGAACACACACCCGAACACACACCCGAATACACACCCGAATACACACCCGAACACACACCCGAATACAACCCGAATACACACCCGAACACACTCCCGAACACACACCCGAATACACACCCGAACACACACCCGAATACACACCCGAACACACACCCGAATGCAACCCGAATACACACCCGAACACACACCCGAATACACACCCGAACACACACCCGAATACAACCCGAATACACACCCGAACACACACCCGAATACACACCCGAACACACACCCGAACCCACACCCGAATACAACCCGAATACACACCCGAATACACACCCGAATACACACCCGAACACACACCCGAAACACACCCGAATACACACCCGAACACACACCCGAATACACACCCGAACATACACCCGAACACACACCCGAATACAATCCGAATACACACCAGAATACAACCCGAATACACACCCGAACACACACCCGAATACAACCCGAATACACACCCGAACACACACTCGAATATAACCCGAACACACACCCGAATACAATCCGAATACACACCCGAACACACACCCGAACACACACCCGAATACAACCCGAATACACACCCGAATACACATTCGAATACACACCCGAACACACACCCGAATACACACCCGAACACACCCGAACACACACCCGAATACACACCCGAACACACCCGAATACACACCCGAACACACACTCGAATACAACCCGAACACACACCCGAACACACACCCGAATACACACCCGAACACACACCCGAAAACAACCCGAATACACACCCGAACACACTCCCGAACACACACCCGAATACACACCCGAATACACACCCGAACACACACCCGAATACACACCCGAACACACACCTGAATGCAACCCGAATACACACCCGAACGCACACCCGAAAACACACCCGAACACACACCCGAAACAACCCGAATACACACCCGAACACACACCCGAATACACACCCGAACACACACCCGAACCTACACCCGAATACAACCCGAATACACACCCGAATACACACCCGAATACACACCCGAACACACACCCGAATACACACCCAAACACACACCCGAACACACACCCGAATACAACCCGAATACACACCCGAATACACACCCGAACACACACCCGAACACACACCCGAATACACACCCGAACACACACCCGAATACACACCCGAACCCACACCCGAACACACACCCGAATACACACCCGAACACACACCCGAACACACACCCGAATACAACCCGAATACACACCCGAATACACACACGAACACACACCCGAACACACACCCGAATACACACCCGAACACACCCGAACACACACCCGAATACAACCCGAATACACACTCCCGAACACACACCCGAATACACACCCGAACACACACCCGAATAAACACCCGAATACACACCCGAATGCAAACCCGAAAACACACCCGAATACACACCCGAACACACACCCGAATACAACCCGAATACACACCCGAACACTCACCCGAATACACACCCGAATACACACCCGAACACACACCCGAATACACACCCGAACACACACCCGAACACACACCCGAATACAACCCGAATACACACCCGAATTGACACCCGAATACAATCCCGAAAACACACCCGAAAACACACCCGAATACACAACCGAACACACACCCGAATGCAACCCGAATACACACCCGAACGCACACCCGAATATACAACCGAACACACACCCGAATACAACCCGAATACACACCCGAACACACTCCCGAACACACACCCGAACACACACCCGAATAAACACCCGAATACACACCCGAATGCAAACCCGAAAACACACCCGAATACACACCCGAACACACACCCGAATACAACCCGAATACACACCCGAACACTCACCCGAATACACACCCGAATACACACCCGAACACACACCCGAATACACCCCCGAACACACACCCGAACACACACCCGAATACAACCCGAATACACACCCGAACGCACACCCGAATATACAACCGAACACACACCCGAATACAACCCGAATACACACCCGAACACACTCCCGAACACACACCCGAACACACACCCGAATACAACCCGAACACACACCCGAACACACACCCGAATACAACCCGAATACACACCCGAATACACACCCGAATGCGAGCCCGAAAACACACCCGAATACAGACCCGAACACACACCCGAATACAACCCGAATACACACCCGAACACTCACCCGAATACACACCCGAATTCACACCCGAACACACACCCGAATACACACCCGAACACACACCCGAACACACACACGAATACAACCCGAATACACACCCGAATTCACACCCGAATACAATCCCGAAAACACACCCGAATACAACCCGAACACACACCCGAATGCACACCCGAACACACCCGAACACACATCCGGCTACAACCCGAATACACACCCGAACACACACCCGAATACACACCCGAACACACACCCGAATACAACCCGAATACACACCCGAACACACACCCGAATACAACCTCAATACTCACCCGAACACACACCCGAATACAACCCGAATACACACCCGAACACACACCCGAATACAACCCGAACACACACCCGAATACACACCCGAACACACACCCGAACACACACCCGAATACACACCCGAACACACACCCGAATACAACCCGAATACACACCCGAATACAACCTCAATACACACCCGAACACACACCCGAATACAACCCGAATACACACCCGAACACACACCCGAATACAACCCGAACACACACCCGAATACACACCCGAACACACACCCGAATACACACCCGAACACACACCCGAATACAACCCGAACACACTCCCGAACACACACCCGAATACAACCCGAACACACACCCGAACACACACCCGAATACAACCCGAATACACACCCGAATACACACCCGAATGCGAGCCCGAAAACACATCCGAATACACACCCGAACACACCCCCGAATACAACCCGAATCCACACCCGAACACTCACCCGAACACACACCCGAATACACCCCCGAACACACACCCGAACACACACCCGAATACAACCCGAATACACACCCGAACGCACACCCGAATATACAACCGAACACACACCCGAATACAAGCCGAATACACACCCGAACACACTCCCGAACACACACCCGAACACACACCCGAATACAACCCGAACACACACCCGAACACACACCCGAATACAACCCGAATACACACCCGAATACACACCCGAATGCGAGCCCGAAAACACACCCGAATACAGACCCGAACACACACCCGAATACAACCCGAATACACACCCGAACACTCACCCGAATACACACCCGAATTCACACCCGAACACACACCCGAATACACACCCGAACACACACCCGAACACACACACGAATACAACCCGAATACACACCCGAATTCACACCCGAATACAATCCCGAAAACACACCCGAATACAACCCGAACACACACCCGAATGCACACCCGAACACACCCGAACACACATCCGGCTACAACCCGAATACACACCCGAACACACACCCGAATACACACCCGAACACACACCCGAATACAACCCGAATACACACCCGAACACACACCCGAATACAACCTCAATACTCACCCGAACACACACCCGAATACAACCCGAATACACACCCGAACACACACCCGAATACAACCCGAACACACACCCGAATACACACCCGAACACACACCCGAACACACACCCGAATACACACCCGAACACACACCCGAATACAACCCGAATACACACCCGAATACAACCTCAATACACACCCGAACACACACCCGAATACAACCCGAATACACACCCGAACACACACCCGAATACAACCCGAACACACACCCGAATACACACCCGAACACACACCCGAATACACACCCGAATACACACCCGAATGCGAGCCCGAAAACACATCCGAATACACACCCGAACACACCCCCGAATACAACCCGAATCCACACCCGAACACTCACCCGAATACACACCCGAATTCACACCCGAACACACACCCGAATACACACCCGAACACACACCCGAACACACACACGAATACAACCCGAATACACACCCGAATTCACACCCGAATACAATCCCGAAAACACACCCGAATACACACCCGAACACACACCCGAATGCAACCCGAATACACACCCGAACGCACACCCGAATATACAACCGAACACACACCCGAATACAACCCGAATACACACCCGAACACACTCCCGAACACACACCCGAATACAACCCGAACACACACCCGAATGCACACCCGAACACACCCGAACACACATCCGGCTACAACCCGAATACACACCCGAACACACACCCGAATACACACCCGAACACACACCCGAATACAACCCGAATACACACCCGAACACACACCCGAATACAACCTCAATACACACCCGAACACACACCCGAATACAACCCGAATACACACCCGAACACACACCCGAATACAACCCGAACACACACCCGAATACACACCCGAACACACACCCGAATACAACCCGAATACACACCCGAATTCACACCCGAATACAATCCCGAAAACACACCCGAATACACACCCGAACACACACCCGAATGCAACCCGAATACACACCCGAACGCACACCCGAATATACAACCGAACACACACCCGAATACAACCCGAATACACACCCGAACACACTCCCGAACACACACCCGAACACACACCCGAATACAACCCGAACACACCCGAACACACATCCGGCTACAACCCGAATACACACCCGAACACACACCCGAATACGCACCCGAACACAACCCGAATACACACCCGAACACACACCCGAATACAACCTCAATACACACCCGAACACACACCCGAATACAACCCGAATACACACCCGAACACACACCCGAATACAACCCGAACACACACCCGAATACACACCCGAACACACACCCGAATACACACCCGAACACACACCCGAACACACACCCGAATACAACCCGAACACACACCCGAACACACACCCGAATACAACCCGAACACACACCCGAATACACACCCGAACACACACCCGAATACACACCCGAATACAACCCGAACACACTCCCGAACACACACCCGAATACAACCCGAACACACACCCGAATACAACCCGAATACACACCCGAATACACACCCGAATGCGAGCCCGAAAACACACCCGAATACACACCCGAACACACACCCGAATACAACCCGAATACACACCCGAACACTCACCCGAATACACACCCGAATTCACACCCGAACACACACCCGAATACACACCCGAACACACACCCGAACACACACACGAATACAACCCGAATACACACCCGAATTCACACCCGAATACAATCCCGAAAACACACCCGAATACAACCCGAACACACACCCGAATGCACACCCGAACACACCCGAACACACACCCGAATACACACCCGAATTCACACCCGAACACACACCCGAATACACACCCGAACACACACCCGAACACACACACGAATACAACCCGAATACACACCCGAATTCACACCCGAATACATTCCCGAAAACACACCCGAATACACACCCGAACACACACCCGAATGCAACCCGAATACACACCCGAACGCACACCCGAATATACAACCGAACACACACCCGAATACAACCCGAATACACACCCGAACACACTCCCGAACACACACCCGAATACAACCCGAACACACACCCGAATGCACACCCGAACACACCCGAACACACATCCGGCTACAACCCGAATACACACCCGAACACACACCCGAATACACACCCGAACACACACCCGAATACAACCCGAATACACACCCGAACACACTCCCTAACGCACACCCGAATACACACCCGAAGACAAACCCGAATACACACCCGAATACACACCCGAATGCGAACCCGAAAACACAATCGAATACACACCCGAAGACACACCCGAATACAACCCGAATACAACCCGAATACACTCCCGAACACACACCCGAATACATACCCGAACACACCCGAATACACACCCAAACACACACCCGAATACACACCCGAATACAAACCCAAACCCACACCCGAACACACACCCGAATACACACCCGAACACACACCCGAATACACACCCGAACACACACTAGAATACAACCCGAACACACACCCGAACACACACCCGAATACACACCCGAATACACACCCGAACACACACCCGAATACAACCCGAATACACACCCGAACACACTCCCGAACACACACCCGAATACACACCCGAACACACACCCGAATACACACCCGAACACACACCCGAATGCAACCCGAATACACACCCGAACACACACCCGAATACACACCCGAACACACACCCGAATACAACCCGAATACACACCCGAACACACACCCGAATACACACCCGAACACACACCCGAACCCACACCCGAATACAACCCGAATACACACCCGAATACACACCCGAATACACACCCGAACACACACCCGAAACACACCCGAATACACACCCGAACACACACCCGAATACACACCCGAACATACACCCGAACACACACCCGAATACAATCCGAATACACACCAGAATACAACCCGAATACACACCCGAACACACACCCGAATACAACCCGAATACACACCCGAACACACACTCGAATATAACCCGAACACACACCCGAATACAATCCGAATACACACCCGAACACACACCCGAACACACACCCGAATACAACCCGAATACACACCCGAATACACATTCGAATACACACCCGAACACACACCCGAATACACACCCGAACACACCCGAACACACACCCGAATACACACCCGAACACACCCGAATACACACCCGAACACACACTCGAATACAACCCGAACACACACCCGAACACACACCCGAATACACACCCGAACACACACCCGAAAACAACCCGAATACACACCCGAACACACTCCCGAACACACACCCGAATACACACCCGAATACACACCCGAACACACACCCGAATACACACCCGAACACACACCTGAATGCAACCCGAATACACACCCGAACGCACACCCGAAAACACACCCGAACACACACCCGAAACAACCCGAATACACACCCGAACACACACCCGAATACACACCCGAACACACACCCGAACCTACACCCGAATACAACCCGAATACACACCCGAATACACACCCGAATACACACCCGAACACACACCCGAATACACACCCAAACACACACCCGAACACACACCCGAATACAACCCGAATACACACCCGAATACACACCCGAACACACACCCGAACACACACCCGAACACACACCCGAACACACACCCGAATACAACCCGAATACACACCCGAATACACACACGAACACACACCCGAACACACACCCGAATACACACCCGAACACACCCGAACACACACCCGAATACAACCCGAATACACACTCCCGAACACACACCCGAATACACACCCGAACACACACCCGAATAAACACCCGAATACACACCCGAATGCAAACCCGAAAACACACCCGAATACACACCCGAACACACACCCGAATACAACCCGAATACACACCCGAACACTCACCCGAATACACACCCGAATACACACCCGAACACACACCCGAATACACACCCGAACACACACCCGAACACACACCCGAATACAACCCGAATACACACCCGAATTGACACCCGAATACAATCCCGAAAACACACCCGAAAACACACCCGAATACACAACCGAACACACACCCGAATGCAACCCGAATACACACCCGAACGCACACCCGAATATACAACCGAACACACACCCGAATACAACCCGAATACACACCCGAACACACTCCCGAACACACACCCGAACACACACCCGAATAAACACCCGAATACACACCCGAATGCAAACCCGAAAACACACCCGAATACACACCCGAACACACACCCGAATACAACCCGAATACACACCCGAACACTCACCCGAATACACACCCGAATACACACCCGAACACACACCCGAATACACCCCCGAACACACACCCGAACACACACCCGAATACAACCCGAATACACACCCGAACGCACACCCGAATATACAACCGAACACACACCCGAATACAACCCGAATACACACCCGAACACACTCCCGAACACACACCCGAACACACACCCGAATACAACCCGAACACACACCCGAACACACACCCGAATACAACCCGAATACACACCCGAATACACACCCGAATGCGAGCCCGAAAACACACCCGAATACAGACCCGAACACACACCCGAATACAACCCGAATACACACCCGAACACTCACCCGAATACACACCCGAATTCACACCCGAACACACACCCGAATACACACCCGAACACACACCCGAACACACACACGAATACAACCCGAATACACACCCGAATTCACACCCGAATACAATCCCGAAAACACACCCGAATACAACCCGAACACACACCCGAATGCACACCCGAACACACCCGAACACACATCCGGCTACAACCCGAATACACACCCGAACACACACCCGAATACACACCCGAACACACACCCGAATACAACCCGAATACACACCCGAACACACACCCGAATACAACCTCAATACTCACCCGAACACACACCCGAATACAACCCGAATACACACCCGAACACACACCCGAATACAACCCGAACACACACCCGAATACACACCCGAACACACACCCGAACACACACCCGAATACACACCCGAACACACACCCGAATACAACCCGAATACACACCCGAATACAACCTCAATACACACCCGAACACACACCCGAATACAACCCGAATACACACCCGAACACACACCCGAATACAACCCGAACACACACCCGAATACACACCCGAACACACACCCGAATACACACCCGAACACACACCCGAATACAACCCGAACACACTCCCGAACACACACCCGAATACAACCCGAACACACACCCGAACACACACCCGAATACAACCCGAATACACACCCGAATACACACCCGAATGCGAGCCCGAAAACACATCCGAATACACACCCGAACACACCCCCGAATACAACCCGAATCCACACCCGAACACTCACCCGAATACACACCCGAATTCACACCCGAACACACACCCGAATACACACCCGAACACACACCCGAACACACACACGAATACAACCCGAATACACACCCGAATTCACACCCGAATACAATCCCGAAAACACACCCGAATACACACCCGAACACACACCCGAATGCAACCCGAATACACACCCGAACGCACACCCGAATATACAACCGAACACACACCCGAATACAACCCGAATACACACCCGAACACACTCCCGAACACACACCCGAATACAACCCGAACACACACCCGAATGCACACCCGAACACACCCGAACACACATCCGGCTACAACCCGAATACACACCCGAACACACACCCGAATACACACCCGAACACACACCCGAATACAACCCGAATACACACCCGAACACACACCCGAATACAACCTCAATACACACCCGAACACACACCCGAATACAACCCGAACACACACCCGAATACACACCCGAACACACACCCGAATACACACCCGAACACACACCCGAATACAACCCGAACACACTCCCGAACACACACCCGAATACAACCCGAACACACACCCGAACACACACCCGAATACAACCCGAATACACACCCGAATACAATCCCGAAAACACACCCGAATACAACCCGAACACACACCCGAATGCACACCCGAACACACCCGTACACACATCCGGCTACAACCCGAATACACACCCGAACACACACCCGAATACACACCCGAACACACACCCGAATACAACCCGAATACACACCCGAACACACACCCGAATACAACCTCAATACTCACCCGAACACACACCCGAATACAACCCGAATACACACCCGAACACACACCCGAATACAACCCGAACACACACCCGAATACACACCCGAACACACACCCGAACACACACCCGAATACACACCCGAACACACACCCGAATACAACCCGAATACACACCCGAACACACACCCGAATACAACCTCAATACACACCCGAACACACACCCGAATACAACCCGAATACACACCCGAACACACACCCGAATACAACCCGAACACACACCCGAATACACACCCGAACACACACCCGAATACACACCCGAACACACACCCGAATACAACCCGAACACACTCCCGAACACACACCCGAATACAACCCGAACACACACCCGAATACAACCCGAATACACACCCGAATACACACCCGAATGCGAGCCCGAAAACACACCCGAATACACACCCGAACACACCCCCGAATACAACCCGAATACACACCCGAACACTCACCCGAATACACACCCGAATTCACACCCGAACACACACCCGAATACACACCCGAACACACACCCGAACACACACACGAATACAACCCGAATACACACCCGAATTCACACCCGAATACAATCCCGAAAACACACCCGAATACACACCCGAACACACACCCGAATGCAACCCGAATACACACCCGAACGCACACCCGAATATACAACCGAACACACACCCGAATACAACCCGAATACACACCCGAACACACTCCCGAACACACACCCGAATACAACCCGAACACACACCCGAATGCACACCCGAACACACCCGAACACACATCCGGCTACAACCCGAATACACACCCGAACACACACCCGAATACACACCCGAACACACACCCGAATACAACCCGAATACACACCCGAACACACACCCGAATACAACCTCAATACACACCCGAACACACACCCGAATACAACCCGAATACACACCCGAACACACACCCGAATACAACCCGAACACACACCCGAATACACACCCGAACACACACCCGAATACAACCCGAATACACACCCGAATTCACACCCGAATACAATCCCGAAAACACACCCGAATACACACCCGAACACACACCCGAATGCAACCCGAATACACACCCGAACGCACACCCGAATATACAACCGAACACACACCCGAATACAATCCGAATACACACCCGAACACACTCCCGAACACACACCCGAACACACACCCGAATACAACCCGAACACACACCCGAATGCACACCCGAACACACCCGAACACACATCCGGCTACAACCCGAATACACACCCGAACACACACCCGAATACGCACCCGAACACACACCCGAATACAACCCGAATACACACCCGAACACACACCCGAATACAACCTCAATACACACCCGAACACACACCCGAATACAACCCGAATACACACCCGAACACACACCCGAATACAACCCGAACACACACCCGAATACACACCCGAACACACACCCGAATACACACCCGAACACACACCCGAACACACACCCGAATACAACCCGAACACACACCCGAACACACACCCGAATACAACCCGAACACACACCCGAATACACACCCGAACACACACCCGAATACACACCCGAACACACACCCGAATACAACCCGAACACACTCCCGAACACACACCCGAATACAACCCGAATACACACCCGAACACACACCCGAATACTACCTCAATACTCACCCGAACACACACCCGAATACAACCCGAATACACACCCGAACACACACCCGAATACAACCCGAACACACACCCGAATACACACCCGAACACACACCCGAACACACACCCGAATACACACCCGAACACACACCCGAATACAACCCGAATACACACCCGAACACACACCCGAATACAACCTCAATACACACCCGAACACACACCCGAATACAACCCGAATACACACCCGAATACAAACCCGAACACACACCCGAATACAACCCGAACACACACCCGAACACACACCCGAATACAACCCGAATACACACCCGAATACACACCCGAATACACACCCGAACACACACCCGAATACACACCCAAACACACACCCGAACACACACCCGAATACAACCCGAATACACACCCGAATACACACCCGAACACACACCCGAACACACACCCGAATACACACCCGAACACACACCCGAATACACACCCGAACCCACACCCGAACACACACCCGAATACACACCCGAACACACACCCGAACACACACCCGAATACAACCCGAATACACACCCGAATACACACCCGAACACACACCCGAACACACACCCGAATACACACCCGAACACACACCCGAACACACACCCGAATACAACCCGAATACACACTCCCGAACACACACCCGAATACACACCCGAACACACACCCGAATAAACACCCGAATACACACCCGAATACACACCCGAACACACACCCGAACACACACACGAATACAACCCGAATACACACCCGAATTCACACCCGAATACAATCCCGAAAACACACCCGAATACACACCCGAACACACACCCGAATGCAACCCGAATACACACCCGAACGCACACCCGAATATACAACCGAACACACACCCGAATACAACCCGAATACACACCCGAACACACTCCCGAACACACACCCGAATACAACCCGAACACACACCCGAATGCACACCCGAACACACCCGAACACACATCCGGCTACAACCCGAATACACACCCGAACACACACCCGAATACACACCCGAACACACACCCGAATACAACCCGAATACACACCCGAACACACACCCGAATACAACCTCAATACACACCCGAACACACACCCGAATACAACCCGAATACACACCCGAACACACACCCGAATACAACCCGAACACACACCCGAATACACACCCGAACACACACCCGAATACAACCCGAATACACACCCGAATTCACACCCGAATACAATCCCGAAAACACACCCGAATACACACCCGAACACACACCCGAATGCAACCCGAATACACACCCGAACGCACACCCGAATATACAACCGAACACACACCCGAATACAATCCGAATACACACCCGAACACACTCCCGAACACACACCCGAACACACACCCGAATACAACCCGAACACACACCCGAATGCACACCCGAACACACCCGAACACACATCCGGCTACAACCCGAATACACACCCGAACACACACCCGAATACAACCCGAACACACACCCGAATACAACCCGAATACACACCCGAACACACACCCGAATACAACCTCAATACACACCCGAACACACACCCGAATACAACCCGAATACACACCCGAATACAAACCCGAACACACACCCGAATACAACCCGAACACACACCCGAACACACACCCGAATACAACCCGAATACACACCCGAATACACACCCGAACACACACCCGAATACAACCCGAATACACACCCGAACACACACCCGAATACAACCTCAATACACACCCGAACACACACCCGAATACAACCCGAATACACACCCGAACACACACCCGAATACAACCCGAACACACACCCGAATACACACCCGAACACACACCCGAATACAACCCGAATACACACCCGAATTCACACCCGGATACAATCCCGAAAACACACCCGAATACACACCCGAACACACACCCGAATGCAACCCGAATACACACCCGAACGCACACCCGAATATACAACCGAACACACACCCGAATACAATCCGAATACACACCCGAACACACTCCCGAACACACACCCGAACACACACCCGAATACAACCCGAACACACACCCGAATGCACACCCGAACACACCCGAACACACATCCGGCTGCAACCCGAATACACACCCGAACACACACCCGAATACGCACCCGAACACACACCCGAATACAACCCGAATACACACCCGAACACACACCCGAATACAACCTCAATACACACCCGAACACACACCCGAATACAACCCGAATACACACCCGAACACACACCCGAATACAACCCGAACACACACCCGAATACACACCCGAACACACACCCGAATACACACCCGAACACACACCCGAACACACACCCGAATACAACCCGAACACACACCCGAACACACACCCGAATACAACCCGAACACACACCCGAATACACACCCGAACACACACCCGAATACACACCCGAACACACACCCGAATACAACCCGAACACACTCCCGAACACACACCCGAATACAACCCGAATACACACCCGAACACACACCCGAATACTACCTCAATACTCACCCGAACACACACCCGAATACAACCCGAATACACACCCGAACACACACCCGAATACAACCCGAACACACACCCGAATACACACCCGAACACACACCCGAACACACACCCGAATACACACCCGAACACACACCCGAATACAACCCGAATACACACCCGAACACACACCCGAATACAACCTCAATACACACCCGAACACACACCCGAATACAACCCGAATACACGCCCGAATACAAACCCGAACACACACCCGAATACAACCCGAACACACACCCGAACACACACCCGAATACAACCCGAATACACACCCGAATACACACCCGAATACACACCCGAACACACACCCGAATACACACCCAAACACACACCCGAACACACACCCGAATACAACCCGAATACACACCCGAATACACACCCGAACACACACCCGAACACACACCCGAATACACACCCGAACACACACCCGAATACACACCCGAACCCACACCCGAACACACACCCGAATACACACCCGAACACACACCCGAACACACACCCGAATACAACCCGAATACACACCCGAATACACACCCGAACACACACCCGAACACACACCCGAATACACACCCGAACACACACCCGAACACACACCCGAATACAACCCGAATACACACTCCCGAACACACACCCGAATACACACCCGAACACACACCCGAATACAACCCGAATACACACCCGAACACACACCCGAATACAACCTCAATACACACCCGAACACACACCCGAATACAACCCGAATACACACCCGAACACACACCCGAATACAACCCGAACACACACCCGAATACACACCCGAACACACACCCGAATACAACCCGAATACACACCCGAATTCACACCCGAATACAATCCCGAAAACACACCCGAATACACACCCGAACACACACCCGAATGCAACCCGAATACACACCCGAACGCACACCCGAATATACAACCGAACACACACCCGAATACAATCCGAATACACACCCTAACACACTCCCGAACACACACCCGAACACACACCCGAATACAACCCGAACACACACCCGAATGCACACCCGAACACACCCGAACACACATCCGGCTACAACCCGAATACACACCCGAACACACACCCGAATACGCACCCGAACACACACCCGAATACAACCCGAATACACACCCGAACACACACCCGAATACAACCTCAATACACACCCGAACACACACCCGAATACAACCCGAATACACACCCGAATACAAACCCGAACACACACCCGAATACAACCCGAACACACACCCGAACACACACCCGAATACAACCCGAATACACACCCGAATACACACCCGAATACACACCCGAACACACACCCGAATACACACCCAAACACACACCCGAACACACACCCGAATACAACCCGAATACACACCCGAATACACACCCGAACACACACCCGAACACACACCCGAATACACACCCGAACACACACCCGAATACACACCCGAACCCACACCCGAACACACACCCGAATACACACCCGAACACACACCCGAACACACACCCGAATACAACCCGAATACACACCCGAATACACACCCGAACACACACCCGAACACACACCCGAATACACACCCGAACACACACCCGAACACACACCCGAATACAACCCGAATACACACTCCCGAACACACACCCGAATACACACCCGAACACACACCCGAATAAACACCCGAATACACACCCGAATGCAAACCCGAAAACACACCCGAATACACACCCGAACACACACCCGAATACAACCCGAATACACACCCGAACACTCACCCGAATACACACCCGAATACACACCCGAACACACACCCGAATACACACCCGGACACACACCCGAACACACACCCGAATACAACCCGAATACACACCCGAATTCACACCCGAATACAATCCCGAAAACACACCCGAAAACACACCCGAATACACAACCGAACACACACCCGAATGCAACCCGAATACACACCCGAACGCACACCCGAATATACAACCGAACACACACCCGAATACAACCCGAATACACACCCGAACACACTCCCGAACACACACCCGAACACACACCCGAATAAACACCCGAATACACACCCGAATGCAAACCCGAAAACACACCCGAATACACACCCGAACACACACCCGAATACAACCCGAATACACACCCGAACACTCACCCGAATACACACCCGAATACACACCCGAACACACACCCGAATACAACCCGAACACACACCCGAATGCACACCCGAACACACCCGAACACACATCCGGCTGCAACCCGAATACACACCCGAACACACACCCGAATACGCACCCGAACACACACCCGAATACAACCCGAATACACACCCGAACACACACCCGAATACAACCTCAATACACACCCGAACACACACCCGAATACAACCCGAATACACACCCGAACACACACCCGAATACAACCCGAACACACACCCGAATACACACCCGAACACACACCCGAATACACACCCGAACACACACCCGAACACACACCCGAATACAACCCGAACACACACCCGAACACACACCCGAATACAACCCGAACACACACCCGAATACACACCCGAACACACACCCGAATACACACCCGAACACACACCCGAATACAACCCGAACACACTCCCGAACACACACCCGAATACAACCCGAATACACACCCGAACACACACCCGAATACTACCTCAATACTCACCCGAACACACACCCGAATACAACCCGAATACACACCCGAACACACACCCGAATACAACCCGAACACACACCCGAATACACACCCGAACACACACCCGAACACACACCCGAATACACACCCGAACACACACCCGAATACAACCCGAATACACACCCGAACACACACCCGAATACAACCTCAATACACACCCGAACACACACCCGAATACAACCCGAATACACGCCCGAATACAAACCCGAACACACACCCGAATACAACCCGAACACACACCCGAACACACACCCGAATACAACCCGAATACACACCCGAATACACACCCGAATACACACCCGAACACACACCCGAATACACACCCAAACACACACCCGAACACACACCCGAATACAACCCGAATACACACCCGAATACACACCCGAACACACACCCGAACACACACCCGAATACACACCCGAACACACACCCGAATACACACCCGAACCCACACCCGAACACACACCCGAATACACACCCGAACACACACCCGAACACACACCCGAATACAACCCGAATACACACCCGAATACACACCCGAACACACACCCGAACACACACCCGAATACACACCCGAATACACACCCGAACACACACCCGAATACAACCCGAATACACACCCGAACACACACCCGAATACAACCTCAATACACACCCGAACACACACCCGAATACAACCCGAATACACACCCGAACACACACCCGAATACAACCCGAACACACACCCGAATACACACCCGAAC